>AJFL01000995.1:0-21353 GCA_000467735.1 Rhytidhysteron rufulum CBS 306.38 | reverse complement strand
CCCCCCTCAATTCTCTCAGGTTTTACATTCCTCAACGAAATTTCCATTAGCGGTAGATGAATCAATGTCTAGAACAAATATGCCTCGAAATGTTCAAAACAACGGCAAAAACGTGAATCTTGCGGCCGGAGATATCAATGTTGGCACACAGGGCTTTGATATCAACAATGTTGAGAATTTCAATTACAATCATAGGATGGTTCCGAGTAACCTATCGGCGGCCTGGATGCAAAATAACATTCAAATAGGAAACGATCATAGTATCATTTATGATGAACGGGAAAGGAACTTTATTCCAGAGGCGGAATCTAATGAATTGACCCAGAAGATGTATGTTAAACCTCGATATTCCACCTAAATCACTCATACTAACCGCTATTGGACTCAGTGCTCGTCTCTGGAACAGCACTGCTAGCACTCGAAACCATCTCCAAGAATCTCTAAGCACTTTCAAGCAAACAATATGGGATGAAAATGTATCTGGTAACATCGAGGTGTCTGAACCGCCAGAGAAAGCCTTGGGAAATGTAAGGGCACAATTGGAAGATGCCATAGCGTCTTACCGAATAGGATATCTTAAACAAGCAAAAGCACTCAACACTCTCATAGCTATGAATGAGAACCTCGAGTGGTCCTTGATTTGGATGAAGTCTATTCCCGTACTTGCATGCCAATATTCACTTTTTAGTAAGTACTAAGCATAACCTCCTTCTATTTGAATAAACTAACGTCGTTATGTAGATGCAATGGAATCTTTGTTCAAGGTAAGCGTCATATTCCTCACTGAATATTCCCGGGGCTCAAAAAGGCCCATAGTACTTATGAAACAAACTAGGCTGTCACAGATAAGCATGCTCTCGATGATTCAGTTCTTGATAGCCTTGGGAAAGTTATACACAGTTTCGCCGGATCCCAGAGCTATATCAGTCTTTGTTCATCGGGTCGCCTGACTACACATTTGGAAAACGAGAACGTCAAAGTCTTCACTTCAGTCATTACCTTGCTTATCAACATCTTCCAGTACAAAGCACAAAGTACTCGGGGTGAGTGTTGAAAATCTATCAACCATTACAGATTAAATGTATTAACAGTTTAGTAGACCAGAAGGATGTCCACGCGAAGAAGATCCAAAACACAACTAGCGAAATACAATCTAGCCTGGAACATATGAATATTGAAGCACAACATCCTTACAAGAGAAATGTGACATCAACACCATTAGCACCATTCGAAGGCAATTTGCAGCTGCATATCCATATAAATTTCAATAACTTTTTTAATGAAAGTCCACAACTTTCGGAGAACGCTTCTTCGCAAAATAATTTTGGTAGGACTTACAGAAATGACCTAAAGCATATCTCTGCTAATATTATTCAGAGGGTTCGTTGTTAGCCGTCAACCCTACTCGCAATCAATCCCAATCAGGGGAACAGGGTCAAAAAAAACAACCTAAGACAGCTAGTAAGTACTCAAGCATTACCCGCCAATGTTCCTACTAAGCAGATTATAGATCTCAGTGCTTCCAAGCTCATAAGATATACACGCTATAAAAGTGCTACGGCCGACAGTGACTTAAAACACTGCCTAGATCCTTCATTCTTTGGGGCAAGCGACCAAAGACAGCTTTCGGCATTCACAAGACAAGGCGCCTTCCAGAACTGGCTACTGGAAGGCTCAAACGCATGCGCTCTACTTATCCATGGGAATTTTCACGACTCCGGTGCGCGATCTCCTCTTTCGTATCTCTGTGCAATGCTTGTACAGGAGTATAAGAAGGCTAAAAACGCTGTAATACTCAATTACTTCTGTGATTTGCGCAGGAATGTCGACGGACCACCCGCTAATGGTGCGGGAATCATTTGCGAAATGATCGGCCAATTGCTGTCGCACCCGGCTCTAGGGTCCGCATTCAATCTTAGATGGGTGTCCCAACGAAGTGTGACGAAGATAAAAAGGCATGATTTAGTCACTTTAGGGGAAATATTCCTGGGGCTGATATCCCAGCTTCAAAATCACCAGCTCGTCGTCTTCTGTTTCATAGACTCTGTATCCATTTATGAGACAGGTGAACTGAGGGAAGATATGCTGAGGGTTTTGAGCACGTTGAAAGAACTTGTAAATTCCCAGCGAGGTTCCGATAGGAAGGAAGAGGTTCAGTTATTGTTCAAACTACTTGTAACGGATGCGAACTCTACGAGGTATGCTTATAAACTTTTTGATAAGGGTGAGGTGTTCAATATGAGTAGGGATTTAGACGAAGGGAATGAAGATGGCCTGGATATTGATAGGTAGCTTCCATAATGTACCGGTGAAATGTTCTTGCCTGGAGTGCCAAATAGTTAATTGTTTTATTTAGAGACTTCAATTTCATTACTTATCAAGACCAATGGGTTGCATTCCACAAGTATGGCGTTGTCTTTCAAAGGTATCCAGGCACTCCGGTTTAGACACTTTGATGCTTAGTCACTATTATATTGAGACTAAATTCGTCAAATCACTAGCTTTGGACGCCCTCTGCCTTGTAATGTTAAGGACCTTGAGCCCTATTGGCTTATTCGAATACTTTGAAAGGCTGCTCCGTATCAAGACGAAAAAGAATCTCGGTAAATCAAGCCTACTCTAGAAGATGGCAATGCGGCTGAGGAAGTAAATCGCGGTACACAGCGGAAGGGCATACAGCAAGGCAATCGGGCGCCATGACAAACACAAAGGGGCTTAAACCCGACTCCTGCAGAGGTGGAGCATAGCTTTCGCACCTCTTGCCCATCAGCCGCCCTATAAGTCCCATTAATACAACATTTTTGGGAAAACACGTGGTGTCGTTGGTACCAGGGCCTTGAAAGCAAACAGCGCACGCACCCCTTCCTACATCACCGCACACATACCCTCTCCAACCTCCTCCTGCCCCATTCCCATGAACATCTTTTCGCTCAACTCCCTTGCGTCTCCCAAATTTTCCCAATAGATATGATTCATCAAGCCCGCTCTAGGATTTTGGAATGCCTCCGCCATGATTTAAGACACTCATCCTCCATCTCCGTCAAAGCCAACACCGTAAGTCCGACCCGCTTATCTCGCCTCCACTCATTATCCTGCTCGTATGCGCGTACATACAGTGGATTTCGTATCTGGCTTAGCTTCTTCTCTATCTGCATGAAAAGCCCCAAAAATCGGACCGTCACCCACACGTAGTTCAAGCCGGACATGGGCCGCTGGTCGCCGCAGACGTCGGTGAAGATATCCAATTTGAGGTATTCGAGAAGTAGATCTCTTCATATTTCGTTGTCATCGTTCGATGTACTTGAGGAATCTTTAGCTTGAGCGCGACGTCCTTTGAGCGTAGGTGCTGGCATGGTGCTGTATCCTGGTGGGAGAAATCGTTCTAGAATCTTAGCGGATTCAGCATCTCTTTTATTCAGCATGGTTGGTAGAGATGCCATGTCGAGCATGGATTTCTCATCCATTCCCTTCGCTTTCATGCGTCGAACCAAGTCCGTATCTTCCAAGCGCCTTTCTCCGGTCACTGGATCCACTACTTGTTTTGTCTGGGCGATACGCAACGCCGATAGCAAGGATGGAAAGGGGACGGAAGAATTAGGTATATTTTCGGGGTTCCAATCATTCTTGCGATATAGTAGAATGTTAGATTCAATGTTGAAGAAACGATGGACGCTTAAATCCAAGAGTCCATGAATGTCTACTGCTGAACGCGCAATAGCTCGTCGTTGGAACACGGTGCGGCAAGCGTTACCGGTACTTATGCTGACGCGTTCAAGAAAGACTTGACCAAAGTCCGATGTCGGGATCTTGCCTTCCAGGAAGAATGCAGTTCGGAAGTGGTCTTGTAAAGATGCGTACAATCCAACCTCCTGCTCAATATAACCTTTCTGAACTAGCATATTGTGAAGATGTATCAACAACATGGGCTCAGGGATTTGGTTCCACACTGACATGCTCGTACGATAAGCAATCTCCAGACCTTCCATAAGGCCGACGCCGCAAAGGAATGGCGAGTATTCCCAAAGCCCGTTGGCATTTGTGTTCGAGAAGTGAGATGGAGGAATCGTGTTCAAGCCGTACATGTACTTGGATTCTCCAAGCCAGTCAATGAAATTATATTAAATACCTTCGAGTAGGGTGGCATGTGCCTGATGACGATTCATGTCCCCATGCAACGTATTATCTTTCTCGAAAAATTGTCTAAGAACATCCACTCCTTGAGGATACCCGGTTCCAGTTGCCTTTTTTTCGCGGTCTAGGAATCGGTCAACGTCCCGTCTTGGTCGGAACTCCCGGGGTGGTGATTGGATAACGTGGCCTCTTAAGATGCTCAACGACCAACTACGAGAGACAGTCATGGAACCGACGATACACTGGAGTTGGAAGACATGTTGAGGTAGGATCATGTGCCGAACATCCGTACCGGGCTTTTGCATAGCAAGAGAAGTAATACTTCCAGCGAACTCGTTCAGACCAAAGAGTCTTCGATGTTCATTCCATGGACCACGAACGGACCAATCAACCTTCTCGTGGATGTGCCGCTCTCCCTTCATAATATTGCGCTGAACAACTGTTGACGAGAACAAGTTGACCAGGTCATAAAGCCAATTGATTGTGTATGATCGACGCCATTTTATCCTTTGTTCCTTGGTCAGTCGTTGGAGGTCTTGGTACGGCTTCCAATCCCGAATTTCTGCCAACATTGATTTAGTAGGTTTGCCACTGCAAGTCTTTTGGAAATCAAGAATAAAGTCAAGGAGATCCTGATATGCATGAATCAAGAATCGTTCTTTGACATCGATGGCTGTCTGTTGGACCGGCTCGTAATTATCGACACCAATCGGGCTGCGATACAGTGTTACGTCAAAATTGCCTTGGCTTTTGTCTGGATCTCCGCGTGTGATGGTTTTCATAATAGTCTCATATGAGTCATGTCCTGGAAAGTTGGCGAATATGATCAATTAAGATTGCTTGATAAGAGCGACGGCCATATTGGATATGGCCCCGGCAACAGCACTATTGAGTCCGCCATATGCGACTTGACTCCATAGCTTTTGGACGTGTGATCGAAGACCGGACCATTCCCCAGCGATTACATAGACGGCCATTAGGTAATCTGTGATAATACCATCCTTATCCTCGATGATGCGATAGCTCCAATGGAATGTCATCCAAGTTCTTTTCTTTTGCTGGTGGTTGGTTTTGTTTCTTTTTGGACTTCTTTCCCTTTTTGCCCTTTTTGGATTTACCCGATGACTTCTTTTGTCGTTGTCGCTGCGGGGCATTCTTGGGCTGCGTTTCTGCGTTGGACTCATCATCGCTAGGTGCAGTCGCGTCTTGATAAGGTTCATTGACTCCGAGAGAGGCAAAGGCGTTATTAAAGACGAGCTGTTTCATGTCCTCCTCTTCTTCGGGTGCACTCTCCATATCCTTTTTGTCCGCTAGCCATTCTTTGCCACCAAGAGCTTTCAAATGCACTAGTAAGAGCGTCGATAAAGTACTTGTGCGAAGCGTTGCTCTTCTCCATCTCCTCATCGGGGGTTTTCGCGACGATTTGCTGAAATGCTGTATAGAACTCCGACCTCTTATCTATCACGGACTGAAACAAACGGTAGATGGTGGTCGGGACCGATTTGATGCGCTTCGCAATGATCTCGGCCATGACTGCAAGGTCCGATACCGTAGTCTGGCCAGTCATGTTCAGCGGCCTCGGTGGATCATCTTCGGAGGCAGGAATGGCATTGGAGGTTTGAATCATCCAGTATAAGAGGCGGCTAGTATCACGTTTGTACGCGACATAAGAATATTGAGTTGCCATCACGTACCATGAAATGACCTGGATAGAAATCAGTAGGAAGAGAGGTGGAGATTAAGATGCGGATGAGAGTGCGGTGGATGGGGTGTTGTGTCGGAGAGGGGAAGTTGAGAGGGGAAATGGTGCGGAACCAATCGTTGATGTTAAAATTAAGTGAGTGCGTTAACTAAACCCGGCCGGCCTACTTTTAGTGTGAATGTGTGCAGTCTGTGCGCACATGTCAAACATCCATCGATCGTGTACATGCATTCTAGTGATGAAAGAATGCATCTTATCTTTCCTTTCACCGTTACTTGTCAATAATTGAAAATACTTTCAAGCAATTTGGTGCAAACTTAATGAAATTTCTTATCACGTGCGCCATCTCAAATCACGTGCTTAGACCACTCCATGCTGTTCCAGGTAAATTTTCACGAACAACCACACCAGCTGTATCGTGAAGTCTTGTTTGGATATGATATTCTGAATAATGATATCCCGAGGGTGTAGAAACTCACCCAACCCCATCGCAGGATCCTTCACCCACACATGTCTCAAGGACCTCCTCTCAACTCTATCAATCTTCCCCGTATCACCATCACGAATCCCTCTTTCATCATAAACCCCGCCCCCAGAAAGCAAACACAGGCGGAAATAGAAGCTCCGGTTTCATTCCACCACTGATAAGTCGCGGATTGCACTATTGAAACGGATCCAACGTTCCCCCCAGGAGGTAGCTTATGAAATCATCCGCTCTAGCACAGGATACTCGACTTCATGCTGCAATGCTATATCTTCCTCACAATATCCCATAGACATATCCGTTTCCCATTCAACTTACCCAAGTTTGCTTCCCGCGGTACTCATTGCAAGCGATGTGCAAGTCAACCCGTTTGTCCTTCGGAGAACTTCCATTCGGATCGCATCATCGATGTTCTCTACGTTGGAGGTCAGCATTTGGAGTGTACTCATTAGTGAGAAGAGGAAACAAGTAAGAGGGTAGCATGGGAAGAGGCAAAGCTGTTGGCAGGCAAATAGCGAGGTTACGGTGAAGAGTCAGGTCTTAATCACTCAAATGCAGGAAGGTCTTCTCAAGTATGATCTCATGTAGCATTCAGTGTCCGCAAAAAGTGGCATTTCCTCCCAGGAATCATCACATTTCCAAAATCACAACATACGCATGATCAGTAGATGAAAGTACCTCCATTTGATTTTGCTAAATTACAACTAGGTTGTCCAGTCAACCGCGAATAGGTTTTTCCATGTCATTCCACACATAGAACACGCACGCGGTCAAGGAATCCAACTAATGAGTCTACCAGTGCCTACCATGTTGACCTCAGTACCATCAGAGATACATTGACTTGGACGTTGGGCCCGGAAGTAGTACTTGTGATTATCTGGGATGATGAAGTGCTTGCGGGGACCCGTTTAGGTGGACTTGTTTCCAGGGAAAGAAGTGGTGGCCTCCTCGGTGGGAGCAGACTTCTCTTCGGTAGGAGTAGTCGTCTCTTTGGTAGAGGAAGTCTTCCCTTCGGCAGAGGAGGTCTTCCCTTCGGCAGAGGAGGCCTTCTCTTCGGTAGAAGGAGTCTTCTCGTTGGTGGTGGAAGTCACCTCCTCGGCAGAAGTATTCTTCTCTTCATTGAGCGAGGCCTTCTCTTCAGTAAACGGTGTCTTCTCTTTAGTACATAGAGTCTTCGTATCAGAAGCAGGAGCGTTCTCAGCGGGATTAGCCCTCTTAGCAGGATCCGTCTTCTCAGCAGCGATAGTCTTCTCTTGAGTGGATGAAGCCTTGTCGGTGGATGAAGTCTTGTCCTCGACGGATAGAGCTTTGCCTTCAGCAGGAAGAGTCTTATCCTCCGCGACCAAAGTGCTCTTGCCAATGGATGAAACCTTCTCGGCAACCATGGAATGAGCATCAGTCTGCTTCTTGGCGATTTCAGTCTCTTCAACACGATTGCGCTTAGCCCTGTCCTGATCCGTCAATTGATTAGTAGATGGCCTCTTGAACGTAGTAGTGGAGGAAGTCGTTACTTCGGCGATAGCGTTTCCCTTATTGGCAACAACCTCATCCATACGATTGCGCTTTGCCCTGTCCTGATCGGTGATCTGATTAGTTGATGGTCGCTTCAATGTGGTATAGGAAGTCGTTACATCAGCAGATACATCTTTTTCTTCGTTGATGATAGAAGGTAGGTCAGTCTGGGCTTTCATCTGGTCTGTCTGTTCCGTGCTGTTGCGCATTTCCTGATTCATTTTGGTCCTGTAACGCTTCATTCGCCGATTTTTCCGCCTTCCCGCATTCCCTCCCGCTTCATTCTGGGTTTGCAAAGCGGATGTTTGCTTTTTGACGTGCTCGGTCGATGGGGGAAGTGATAGCTTCACCACAGCAGCTTCAGCCATTTCTTCATCATCAGGAGAGTAGATAGAAGCCGAGGACACCTCTGGAGCGATTGCCGGCTCTGCTTTTATGAACATTGGGAGTGCTGGGCGGGGTACCGCATGAGTCCAAGTATCGATATCTAGACCGGTGGCCTTGGAGAGATAGTACCTCGTCAAGACCAAATCATTGAGCATAGCACCGAAGACTTCTTTGACAAGATGTGGGCGTTGAGCGAACTCGTCGAGGTCTTTGCAGTTGTGGGTTTGAGTAAGCCATTCGGTGATTCCTTCCACAGTCGATTTCTTATCCTTTGTAAGACTTCGGAAGTTGAGCGCGTCTTCTTTGTAGACTTGGAACTCTTCTTTGGTAGCATCGACTTCGGACTTCATCTTTGCAAGCTCTTCTTTGGCGATAGCTTTGGCTTTGGCGTCGGCCAATCCATCGATGTGGTGATTGGAATGGCTCAACTCTTCCTGGATGCGCCTGAGAGCCGCTACCAGCTTTTTGTTTTTCTCTTCCTTGTCGTCAAGTTGGTCGAAGAGATTCTCGATCTGACATTCCTTGGAAAGAAGATCGACTTCAGTACCCTTCCTTTCTTCTTTGAGAGCTCGGAGCTGCTTTTGAGCCTCGTTCAATTCGTTCTGCGTGTTGTCGGTCGCGATCCTCATTTGCGTCATGTTGGCGTCTGCGGCTCGAATACGTGCTTCCAGATCGTTCGTGTCCATTGCGGTTGAATGGATTTCGGACGCGGCGAGGAATTAAAGAGGGCGCGGTAATGAGTCGCGACGCGAGCGTGGCGTTGATGGCGGTCGTCGTGGATGTTGGAGTGACGGAGAAGGTGGGAGGAAAGCGATGGTGTTAGTACGTTGACGTAATTGTTAATCGCAGGTGGGCAGTGAATGCGACGTTTTGAGCGCGAGCCACGTGACGTGAACTCAGGTCGCAACCTTGGGCGCGAGAGCACATTAACGAATGCCAACAATGTCCTAGTAAACTTTCGTTCACTGATATATCCCTACAGATCTATCACAATGTCCATGGGGTACCAGCGGCTTCACCATAAATCTAATCGCAAACAACCGTCAACTTCCAAATCGCTAGGCCCGTCACTACCAGTACCCTCCTCCGTACCCACCTTAGCCTACATTCGGATCATAGCCATCATAGTAACCTCCATGACCTCCGTGTCCATGCCCTCCATGCCCTCCATGTCCGCCATAGCCCTGCCACATTGGCTCCTCACCCCAACCATACACATCCCAAGGCATCTCCACAGCGCCCGCCCATAGATTACCCCCACCATTCCTCATAGCCTCGTCAGCAATCATCCTCCTCTCCTCCTCTGCATACCTCATGTCTTCCTCCCTCCTCTGTTCCTCCTCTTCCCTTCGCCTCTGCCTTCCCCTCCTCCGCCTTCGACGCTCCCTACGGTCATCCCTCCACTGCTTCCGCTTCACCCAATACGGATCGTGGAACTGAGTATCCGGACCAGCTGCATTATCGATTTCCAGGTTCCCGTCGCCGCTGGTGTACCCGTATGCGCCGCGTTCTAGGGTGTTGAGGCCTTGGCGGATGGCGTCCACGTTGTAGGGGTGGTCGGCTTCGCTAGCGGAGGAGGTGACGTTGTGACCGTTCCCGGAGCGGTCGATTTCGACGATGTAGTTGGGACCTTGATTTGCCATTTTGATTAGGGGTTTGGGGAGTGAATGAACTGGTGAGTTTGGGTGGTTGGTTTAGAAGGTTCATGTTCACGATGTAGTATCTGGTATAATGGTCTGAAGGGTATTGTGTATAAAGGATAAAGAGGTAGAATAATGTATAGGGAGAAGGAAATGAGGAGGATGTCGGAGAGTCGCTATTTATACAAGTCGTGCTCTGGCGGTGAGTGTTGGTTGGCATACGTAGTTATTACGCTGTCATGTATAGTACTCCGGTATTAACATAATTGCTGATATGTCGCTCACAAGCTTGCCAATCATTCCTTGGCAGTGAATTCTTTAGTGGTTGTGGAGTGTAGTGTTAAGCCAGTCCGTGTTCACCCACACAGCGCAAACTCTTAACCATGATTGTCAAAGGAAAGGCGTATGGATAGATTAAATCTAACGCTCCATCACCTCTGAATGAGATTACCAAGTAAATTCAAAGCAGATTTCGTGAACGAGGAGATCAATGCTGAGGTGATTCAAGAGAGGCTGACGCTACTGCTTTTGACGAGTGGATTACCGGAGTTCTTCGGACGGCATAAGATGGAGAGATTGGGAATGAGTATCGAGAGAATGGCGGTAATTAAAAGGCTTGAACGGAGATGAGGTTCTTAGATATATCCATGAGTGGCTTTTCATAAAGAAGTCATCCTTTGGTTATGAGCGAATTTATCGGGTGTCTGAGATGCCATCCTGGTGCATATTCCATATTTTTATATTAAATATATTTAATGTAGATGATGCTTGGTTCTTGTTCCCCTCAGATCTCAAGGCTGGTGTTCAGCTTTTACATGCCGTTGTAGGTTTGACTTCTTAGTGTAACTTCGTGAGCATATGTCGCACCTATGTCTCACGCCTTCGTGCTTAGCCTGACGGTGTTCGCGGAGTGCTTTACGACATGCATAAGTAGCATTACATCCGTTAAAGGTACAAGTCAATCTTTGATGCTTATTCTGAATGTGATTTCTAATGGCATGTCAGTGACCAAGTTCGCGTCCGATATCCGCTACTTCAAGACGAACTCACAACAGCATCCGGCGTTCCAAGAACCTCATTTGGCAGTGCACGCAAGCAAACGGCCGTTCAGCATGTAGAATTGGAAGACGTGCTGGAGTAGATGGCATGAACTCGAGATCCTGACATGTGCTAGTGGGAGAGAGACACATCGATGGCGTCGTTGGAGTAGGTGATCCAGAGAACTCAACGACATCGGTTTGGCTGGAGAGAATTTCCTCTAAGTCGACAAGATGTCCCATACCCCCTAACGAACTAGATTTTGTGTCGATAATGTCGGTTTCCGGAATGTCGCTTAAGTTATACATGTTCGAATCGGGAAAGTTGAGGTTGCATTCCAATATTTGTCTTTCGTGTTGGGGCAAAGAGATCGAGGATGGTTGTGATGCCTCCAATATATCACTAGTGAAAACATCCAAACAATATGGTTCGCCGAAAGGGCTTAATTTCCCGGGGTCTTGTGTGGAGAGCTCGTGATTATACGAAAGTTGAGCTACACTAGATAGATCGCATGCTGACGTCTCCGGACAATCCACCCAGTCCTCAAAAACAAACTCATTGAAGTGAAGCTCCCCCTGTTGTTCAAGGGGGAGTGACAGTTGATTATATGAGTAGTCATCAACCTGGTGCGCGTGGATGGATAAATTGAGGATGGATGGATCTATGAAGGCTGGTATAAGGTCAGTGGATTGCATTGGAATGACGAAAGCTCGAGGCAATGTTGAACGGAGATATAGATAATAGTAGTAAAGACAAAGTAGTAAGGCAATGTTGGTGGCAGCAGGTGACAAGTAGTTTATACACATACCTCATAATCAGTGTCGCGGGGCTTGGTTGAATATTTAACGTCCGAGCTATTAGGCCAATGGTCAAAGGGCATAGTTTGTCGACTATGTGATGTCGCGGATGACTTTATATACAGCGCTTTCAGGTCGAAAGTTATATAAACAGGTTAAAATTGAGAAGAATTAAGGGAGTGGTATTTGGGATGAGGTCTCATTCGCTAACCCTAGAAAGATATTTGAGCTGATCCTTCTTATCCAATCAATAAATTGTGGCAAAGGCACGGAACCTCAAGGCAGTGTTCAGCCGCACATACTACGACACTCACGGGCTGAGCCCCAACATAAAAATCCAATTGTCTTCCGCTCATCGCCCACCCCGAGTACGCCTTATGTATTCAATACGTGAGACCCCTCCAAACCGTGCAATGGATCTTTCTCTACAGTAAGCGAGGCAATGTTGCGCTCATTCTCCATGTCATTCATTCGCAGGCTCAAAATGAGCCCTCTGGCAAGGCAAAACATTCGGACCCAACAATACTAGAATCTACACCGAGTCTCATAATTCGTTGGGGGAAAATTCAGAGCTCTGCTAGCACATCTCCTACATGCATCATAGTTCTAGAGTCCATCCATTCCAACCACTCAACTCACATTAAAGCATGCACAGTGGTGCGAAGGGCCCCTTCCGACCGAATGATATGACATGGCCTCTCAGAGAGGGTCTCGTGATTTCGAGGATCAATAAAACTGGGCATCGTTGGAATTGGCCTCGACGTCCAATTCTCTCAGATACAGCCTTATCACTGCGCTCCGCCTATTACTACAGCAATGCCACACGCATTGTCTTCAATCACTCAACGCTCCGCCCCCTTGCCATCCGCGACAAACTCTTCCTCCGCCAGATCCTCTCTTCCACAAAACCCATGTACCGTTCCTAAAGGTCATTACACACTTCAAAACAGCACCACCATTTTCATCAACGGGAGAGAGCATTTCCGGAACCAGACGTTACGCGAAAACACTGCACAGGGTAGAGCGGAAGTTGACCGGGAGAGTATGGAATGCAATGTAGAAGAGTCCGAAACGCATGTAAGTATGTATTCGATATCATGTCAAGAGATGGCTAACGATTAATGTGGTGAAAGAGGTAAAGGAGAGGTTGAGGTTAGCAAAGGATCTAAGATGAGACGTTGCGAAAGGAACTAGAGCAGTAGGAAAGAAGTAGAATAGCGTGCTCCGAATTACCTTGGGATCGATGGATAGTCAACATAGCTTATCATTCAGTATCTCTATCTATTCCGATAGAATGCGTAATCCTAAATCCGCACCAACTCCGCGTACAATCTATAACCAAAAGACCAACACCACCTTAACAGCTACTCTTCTACTACCCCAGATATCTTAACTCATCACCTCCAATAACCTACCAATAACCCTCTCCCCCTAAAATACTACAAACACCCGATTTGTACCACGTATCTCACTTATCAGATCCAATTCCCAAATAGGTAAAGTCTCGCGCCCTCCAACAAACTTACCCCGCCAAACTACCCCACCAACCCTCATCCCGACGGGAAGTGATTCCGAGAACGCTCGCCACTTAGGATATCTCCGATGATAATCAATCAACAATTCTTAAACATCTTTAAAAGCTAAATATCTCCACCACCTACTTCGATTCTCAATGCTCCAATCCTCATATCTCAACCTCAAACCTATCACACCCTCATTCCAATTACCTCCCAAACCCACCACAAACAATGGCACCCTCCGCAATCCCCCAAACAACCACCACCACAATCGCCCTCACCACCAAACAACCTCCCCCCGCCACTCACGATGAATCCACCCCCGCGAACCGAGACCACCTAACCCCCCTCCAAGCAATCTCCCAAGGGACGCCCCTCCCCGCCATCCCCTCCTTCACCACCATCGAAAAACACCGTCACTGGCTCCTAACCCACATGGCGGGCGCCTTTCGCGTCTTCGCCCGCAAAGGCTTCACCGAAGGCATGTCCGGACACATCTCGATCCGGGATCCCGAAAACCCACATACCTTCTGGACGAACCCACTCGGACGACATTTCGGATTGTTAAACGCGGGGGACATGGTGTTAGTAGATTACGACGGGAAGGCCGTGGGGGGAAACACGAGTAGGCCGGCGAACGCGGCGGGGTTCTTGATTCATTCAGCAGTGCATAAGGCGAGGCCCGATGTTCATGCCGCGTGTCATTGTCATGGACGCGCGGGTAAGGCTTGGAGTACGTTTGCGAAGCCCCTGGAGATGATAAATCAGGATGTTACGTATTTTTATGGGGATGCCCAGGCCGTGTATCATGAGTTTGGGGGTGTGGTATTCTCGGAGGAGGAGGGGAAGAGGTTGGCTGCTGCTTTGGGACCCAAGGGGAAGGGCTTGATTTTGAGGAATCATGGACTTCTAGTAAGTCTTGCATTTCACTTTTACCTCCATCTTATCCTATCCTATCCTATCCTATCCAAGTGGCCTAACTAACTTAACCAAATCCTAGACTGTTGGCTCCACTGTAGATGAAGCAGCTTACCTCTACACATTAATGGAACGATCCTGCGAAATCCAACTTCAAGTCGAAGCTGCAGCTGCGAACGGGATTCCAAAAGTATACGTCGGAGATAAAGAAGCGGAGTACACCTTCCGAATGGCCAGTGACCCAGAAACCCTATACTGGGAATTTCAACCGGATCTGGACTATGAGATGGAAGTTAGTGGGGGGAGCTTTGCGAAGATGAATTAAGCTTCGGTTGAATTGAGGGTCATATATATGTTGGAAGTGTAGATAGATGGGATCGGAAGATGGATATTACCAATGATAAATGATGATTAAGTATATACAAAAATATGTACAGAATTAATAACTAGACTAATTGGTTGGGGATATCATGATTGAAAACAAAATAGAAAATGAAGATCAAAGACTCGAACTCCCACCAACTTTATACTCCTCGCTCAACTGTACCGTACTACTCGTTACACTCCCTCTATCATCCTTTTCTTCCCGCTGTTCTTCATGAATTACCGTTGTAGCAACCGTCTTCATAATACCGTCATGTGTGATCGTTTCCCCGAGACTAGCTGTATCTGAATCCCCTTTACCAGCATAATTCGTAACAGTAGTGGTACCGAATTCGCCATTAAGAGTTCCACCAATAGTCCCACGTTTAGTGTCGCGACCGGTACGATTATGAGAAGTGAGTTCGGTGGGATGAGAGTTGCTGTCAGGGTGATAAACGTCGGTTCGTTCGCGACCTCGGACGATCTTGGAGATTAGATCGGCCATGGAACATTCGATGTTGAGTTTTACGATGTAGGCGACAGGATGGAATTGGACGTAGATGTAGGTGTTTGGGAGGGACATCATTGCGATGATGAGGACCTAGATCATACCTCATGTAAGTTATTCATGCCATTTAGGTAGATCTTTAGGAGAGATAAACCTACATCCATAGAGAGTGATGCAACGACGATTATGGCATTGAAGTTAAAAAGAGGCTTATATTTAGTAAGACCCTTGGCGATGAGTCTCGATCGAACGAGGTATAAGAAATAAGCGTTCAATGCAAGGTCAATGCAGAGGTAAATGACCTTCTCCACTCGATCCCAGATATCGTTGAGGTGGACCCAAAATGGTGAAATTTCCATTCTTGCGGGAATCCAGACGCAATAAACGGATACGTTGACGAGCCCGACGGAGATTCCAAGTGCCCATTTGAGTTGCCTGGCTCTTCGTTGGTCGATCATGACTAGTCCTACTCGGTTCGCGATGATTTGCATGAGGAGTTGAAGCTGGAGGACCCATAGCGTTACGGTGCTGAAGAAGAAACCGAAGCTGAGAAAAAGTGTGAGTCAACGTTGCAGCATCCAAAATGAAGAATTCATTTACCTAGGTTTAATGTCTTCATGCAGATAAAACCACGTGGTGTTGGCAAAGACGATGTTAACGATGAGTTCCGTCCAGATCATGAAAGGATAGGCATTAATCAATCGACCTGTCCGCTTATACATAGCAATAGTTTGACGAGAAATCTTCATGGCCGTGAGAACACAAAATCCGATAGTGAAGCCAAAAGCAATGGACGGAACGTCCATGGGCGATGCGAGCGTCATCTTGGCAGTGAAAGTGTCGAGTGACACTCGAGAGAATATTAAGGAAACGTTATCGAAGGAATGTCATAAAGGAAAGTTTGAGAAGGCCTGTAAGTTGGTACTTGGGGTCGACGAGGACTTCAAGTATCGATTTGCCGAGAAAAGGCAAAGTAGAGGGGTAAAAATGAGCGCTTGAAAGGGAAGGAACACTTGTAAAGTGAACCGGTGGTCAATTATACAAGAACCAAAATAGGATGCAATGTAGGAATTAGTACCCGACTAGGAGAAGTAACATGGCGATGTGTCAAGAAATCCATCGGAAAATTTCACCAGCATTGCAAAAAGCCAATGACGATAGGCTGATAGTCGCCGGAAGAATAAGCCGTGGACCGCGAGAGTGAAACCGGCTTACATGGCCCCCTCGATGAAGTCCAAGATGGTGAATTTGGGCGAATGCAAGTGATTATCGGGTCGCCACGCTATTACCACGGCGAGCAACCCTATTGATCAGTCGTAGTAGATGGTCAGCCACAGCAAGCCATCCAGTCTGTGGCTTGTGGCAATTGCGCAGCATGACTAACGAGATGCAGTTACTAGCGGGAATAGGCAGGGAATCGACAACATTTCCTTGCGACGCGAGACGAGGCTGGGAGGTTTCTGGAATGGTTACAAGGCCAGAGGTGAGCTTAACATCAACCTAACATCAACCCCCACGATTTAAACTTTCCTAGACAGTTATCCGCTTTTCGGAAAACCATGTTCCAGGCCCAATCACTCGGGATTATTCCTGGGCAGTACATGTAGTTGTTGTATGGAAAGGCTGTGACGTTGAGAGACGAAACCCCTAGATTGATCGACAATTTGGGTCCCAAAGAGTCTGGATGCGGGAACAAAGTGAGTACCAGCCGTGATGGTAATCCAGAAGGCCATGATAATAGACGGAGTTGGTTCCAAAATGTCGCTATCAAGTACCCGTTGAGGTACTACTTCACATTAGGCTTGCTCAGGGGCCGGAGAGGTGGTTTTGCGCGCGGGATGGAGATGAGTGAGGATGCTGTCCCTGTAGCGATCGGATGCACGGTTAATGCACGGCTCATGGAGCGACATCAAAATGATAAATAGGGGGAAATGTGCAAGTAGTGAATTGCGGGAAATGCGTTGGTTGGGTTCGCAGAGCGAGATGAATTTTCGTCGTGGAACGGCTGGGGTCGAGAACTTGTGGCTCGTGCGCTCTTCGGCTTTCGGCTAAGGGGTGAGCGTTACATAAGCGCCGAGCTCAATATTGCCCATCATTCATGCAAATCACTCCCAATAGTTTCATTGAGATATTGACTTCATTCAACATCATTTACAGTGCACATGCGAGTCAAGTATTGTAGAAATGATCTGATTTTCTGATTTCGTTTTCTGGCACACTTTCCTTCTACGACTCACATTATGCGAGTTCATGACTCGAGAGAGCCTCTAAACCTGCTATCCTTTTAGTGGATGTCTATATTTTTGCTCAACATGGCAATGAATAGCGTCCTATAGATTGATTTCGATCATCTTCCCCGGTAAACCTAATAGATCCTTCGACGTAAGATGTACTTCCTCTTCAAGTCGCTTCCACGGTGATCCTGCTAGAAGAATCCGCCACTCCACTCGCCATGATGGCCCCCTCGACTACAGCAGGATTTGACCCTCCGTTTACTTCAGTCATTACATTCAGCTCGATACTACTCCTATCGCTTGCACCTCCTTGCGGGGAAATACCAGCTTCCGAGGACCAGTTTCTGAGGTGATGGAACCAGCTTCGCATCACTGAACCCTGATGGAATACTGCCTGGATATCTTCAAGCGATCTTCCGCGAGTCTCAGGCATGTATCCGGCGAGTACAACGACGGTACCTAATGTGAGGAATCCGAAGAGGAAGTAAGCACCAAACGCGGAATGCGCTAAGAAAATCGGAGTGCTGAACGCAACAAGCCAGTTGCAGAACTTTGTGGTATGTTAGCTTCGATAACTTTGCACAGGAAGATAGTCTCTAATGCACTTACAAAGCTCAATCCTGTTGCTAGGCAGTTCGCTGCTGCTCTGGTCCTGGCAGGCTGTATCTCACTGGCATATACTTTGCCTACAATACCCCATGTACTCACGTACGTGAGTGCAAAAGCAAAGATCAAAACCACGACGATCCATCTTGCTGGTCCGGTTGAATGAACGCTGTCGGAAGCATAAAGTGCTCCGATGACAAGCATGCAGAAAGATAGCGATGTACCGCCGGCTAGGGCTGAAGTACGTCGACCCATGCGATCCGAGTAGAGGACTGCAGGAACGGAGATTGCCAGCATAAGGATCGCAGAGAGACCTGAAGCCAGGAAAGATGCGGTTTGGCTGGGAATACCGGCTTGTGTAAAGAGAGTGGGAGCATACTGGAGAGGGTCAGTTGAATACTAGTATAAGGTGAGAAAGAAAATGGCTTACATAAATAACACCGTCGATACCGCATAGCTGAACCATACCCAGGACGAATAAAGCCAACACTGTCCTGGCACGATACTGCCTCCGGAATATCATAAGGAGTCCCCCAAGCGTTGATACCTTCTTAGCCTGCTCATGCTGGGAGTTCAAAAAGTCCTTTTCGGCCTCGGCTCGCGAGATCTCTAAGCGATCTACCGCTTTCAAAGCTTCGTCTCTTCGTCCATGGAGAAGCAGCCAGCGAGGGGACGTGGGAATGAACCAACAAGCGACAGCTAGAATGACAGAGATGACAGCTTGGATGAGGAAAGTTAAACGCCACGACATGGATGATGACACGCGAACACTTCCATAGCAGGTGAAATAACCAAGGCAGACTCCTACTAGAGGTTAGTGGACTTGGTTGATATAGTTTGCAGGACGATGAATATACCTAGAGCCGCACCGAATTGTGGCAGTGATACCAGAGAACCACGTTTCGCACTCGGCGCAATCTCACAAATGTAGCTGGAGTTTGCATTAGTGATCTATTTTCACGTGAGCTGGCCGGATACTCCACTTACACAGAGACATTGCTCAACCAAAATCCTTCTCCAAGGCCGCACAAGGCCCTCCCAGCCAGGAACATAGGAAGTTGAAAGGCACCGCCTTGGAGGGCCGAGCCGAGGGTGTATACCAAAGCGCCCATCATAACGATACTAAGGTGACCAAACCGATCGGCAAGTTGACCAGCAAAGAAGGATGGGAATCCTCCGGTTAGCATGATTAGCGATACAGTAAAGCCTCTCATGGTTGGAGTCAGCTCGCCCAACGTATGCAAGAATTGAGGCATCTCAGTGACTGCACCGATGGAGCCGGTATCGTAGCTGAATGGGGTTAGCATGCGTGGGTTGCGGGTTATCTTGGATGACTTCCCCATTGAGTATACCGCCAAGGGCGACCAATACTGAGGCTTTCAGGTAGCCAGGGGGTCCTTTCATCGTGCTTAAAAAAAGTGACTGCGGTGATTAGGGACGAAGCAAAGAAGAGATCGTCTCTTTTAAGCCGCACAATGCTCGATTACATAACTAGCATGGGGAAGCCCGTTGCCCCAGATAAGCGTCGACGAGTTTTTGACGTCGCTAGCGTGGGGCAAATCTATGCATTCACGCGTATAACGCACCGGATCGGGGAGGTCGGAAGACTGTCCGGCGGATTTCTTGGCAATTCGGACCACAGTCGTCTGATGGTTTTGGTTTGGATAATGATAATAATGTCATCTCTGCCATCATCTTTGCCATGTCATCGGAAATTGAAGACGTCAGATACAAGTTATTTTCCCGTACGGTATTCTCCGCGAGCAGCGTCGCAAGGATAATTCACCACTTAAACCATCCGTAATAGAACCTTCAGCATATGTCAACACCAAACCAAGGATACGTCGTAATCTTTCCAGGGTAAAGTTGGTCAACATTCGATCGGCTTCGCGCTCAATAGCGTGTTCAGGAGAGGTCTGGCGACATATTTCAACCATTTTCGGAATTCGCGAGTGGGTTCTCGTTCGAGGTTGGGTTGTGTATTGATGTGTGCTTCTTCGAACGACCTCCGGATGACGTCGCAAAGGTGAGACTGCTTAATAATGCACAATACCTCTTATCTCCTTCATCCCGCATCATCAAATCCCCCACCAACTTTTGTGGTAGGTATTATCTTTTGGAACTTTCAGTTCTTATGTAATCTGTTCTCTTTGCCTTCTGAGGAGTACTTTCCTCTCCTCTATAATAGGTGACATTCTCCCTCACGTGACCGTCCCCACACCACCTTGGTTTTTTACGTAGTTGGACATCACTAATTACTAAAACGCATCATACTTCCTTTGCTACTTCACAGGTTAAGAGAAATCCTACTTTAGAGACTAACATAGAGACCCGCGGTTCTACTTAAGCATCCAAATAAATAGCCAATCATCCACCAGCTTTATGCCATCACTTTTCCACGATATTTTCGGCCATGGCGCTGAACCCATATTCGGAAATTGCTTTTTTTTTTCTTTTCTTCTGACCATGGACATCATCTACCTAATTACTGCAGCCGTATGAAAGATCTCATCATCGGCGATGTATTCAAGTATGGTAAGTCATGTACCCCCAAGAGGGCCAAGTCGTTACTAAGGAATCCAGAAACCACTATTAGCTTTGGCTTTGGCTTTGGCTTATGGCCTACAAGCCTGTTCAATCCCAGATGGTAGCATTCATCTAAACCATATCCAATTCATTGGCACCCACAATAGCTACCATCAAGGAATCCCTGAGAACGAACGCAAAGCTTTCAATAAGATGAGGAACTCTCCTCAAAATTACTACTATCCTCATTCTGACCTCACCGACTAACTTTTATATCAATCTATCCGCTCCCTCGAGCTCGACCTCCATTCCGATCAGAAGGGTGGCTTATATTCCAGCCCTCTTATCTGGAGCAAAAGCGGGCTAACCAAGAGAAATGAATTGTTCCATTATCTCACTCGGACGGAACCTGGAATCAAGGTCTTTTACATTACCGATGCTGATGTTGAATCCTCATGACACACTTTCACCGGATGTCTCCAAGAACTCAAAAGCTGGTCTGACGCAAATCCGCGCCACATCCCTATCACCATCGATCTGGAACTCAGGTATGACGCCGAATACTGCAAATTTGGTGGTGTGTGTTCTAAAGAAACAACCAGATGGACTCTCGACCAGATTCTCGATGTAGCAAGGAGATCCGCTCCGTATTCCCACCCAGAAAGCTCCTCATCCCAGATGATGTACATCGTGAAAATTTATCACTCGTCGAATCCGTCTTGTATTATGGTTGGCCGAAATTAGACGATGTAAGAAGACGATTCATGCTTTCCTTCGGCAACGAACCAAACAACAATGATCCAAATAATTACCGCAACCTCTACCGCGCCGACGGCCACGAATCTCTACAAAACCGCACCGTATGGACAAACTCACGAGAAGGTAAAGAAGATGCCGCGTTCATAAAACACAACATCCCCACGGGCATGACGAGAACAAGATTAGAGACTTGGTGACCAAGGGGCAGTCTTGGTAACAATCAATCTAAAT
>AJFL01000991.1:0-23219 GCA_000467735.1 Rhytidhysteron rufulum CBS 306.38 | reverse complement strand
CTTGCTTGACTTGCTTGTTAGCAGGCTTGCCTCCAAGCTATATAACAATGCTTAGTCATTATTTGCTTAGATAGGTGTAAACCCCAATAGGTATAGAATGTAGTAGTCGCATGTACGAAATAAGCTTTCTTGACGTGCCTTTTCAGAAAGTGTAACCAAACTAATGTCGAAAATTGGATTCACCCTTCCACACAACTATGCTTTCTACTTCTCATAACGGCAACAAGAATTTATTTTGTATTATAGTTCTTGTTGGCGTAAATGTCAACAGGGTGAGGAGGATGATATAGAATCTCCGATTAATTGTCAACGGAGACTACCATTAACATTAGCTGAAAAGAGAAACGAAGGCCTGGGTAGGGACTGATACCCTAGAAGCAGTGGAGAAAAGGAGGCCGTTAATTCCGTGTGGGCGTACGAAGGAGCTCGTTTAATTGATGAAAGGTTTTCTCTGTTCCATAGCTTCAAGAGAATACACTTCTTTACGACAAGCAGTTTTAAGCTATCTTATCTATGCCATAAAGAGCATATACGCCCTCTAGTCTATTAAGATAAGCTCTACTTCATGTATCGAAGGGAATACACTGTATTAAGCTATGGGGGGCTTGCGTCAATTAAAATGAGCTCATTCGTAGCGTAGACTACTCAGACCTCGTTTCCAATGTTCCTACAACTACAAATCAAGACCAAAGGTCGTGTGTGTAGTGGGCCCACAAAGGTGCATGGTAGGCCACAGTTAGCTGAATGGCCAATGTCATGAATTCACCGGTTGTACGTAGCCGGTTCCAAAGTTGGGTGCGATCGGCTGTTGTAGAAGAATATTTGTGTCACTTCCCCGCATTTCTACATATTCCATTCTTCTTGTCTCTAGCTCATCCATGCCACAACAGCATTTAAACATCTTCAAGGCATCAAGACCCATCTGCACACTCCATCCTTTACGTTCATAGGCCCTCTAAAAATGTCTGCTTCGGCATCCGCATACTTCATCAAGCCATGGCTACCCAAGAGACCCCCGCCCGACTACCTTTTCACCAATGCCCGCCTCATTGATCCCGTCACTGGCGCTATCCGTCCCCAGACATCCGTCTACATCTCCTCTGGCATTATTTCCAAAGTCGTCTACGGCAATGGTTCCATTTCCGTCTCCCCAACCACCAAAACCATTGATCTCGCCGAGAAATTCATCTGCCCTGGCCTCATCGACTCTCATGTCCACATTTCAGCCACACCCGACGACCACGATTTCCAGCGCATTATGGAAACACCCGAACATCTCTCCACTCTCCGCATGGTCTATGTATGCCGCTCCATGCTGTGTCGAGGTTTCACTACGGCCCGAGATTGCGGCGGCGCTCCTTCCACGCTGAAAGTCGCCATATCTGAATCCCTCATCCCTGGTCCTCGACTATTCACGTCCGGCCATGCGCTCAGCCAAACAGGAGGCCATGGCGATTTTCGTGCCGCTCACGACCACTCCTATCCCGACTGTGCCTCCAGCTTTGTCTCAGGCCTCGGTCGCGTCTGTGATGGTGTTCCTGCGTGCTTAGCTGTAGCACGCGATGAACTGCGTCGGGGTGCTGATTTCCTAAAGATCATGGGTAGTGGTGGTGTTGTTAGTCCAACGGATGCACTGGAGAATTGCCAGTTCTCTCCCGAGGAGATTAGAGCATTTACTTTGGTGGCGGAGAACGCGAGCACGTATGTTACGTGCCACGCGTATACAACTCGGGCTATTCGCATCGCCATTGAGAATGGGGTGCGCGGGATTGAGCATGGGAATTTGTTAGATCGGGAGACGGCGAAGTTAATGGTGCAGAAAAAGTGTTATTTGACACCGACGCTAGTAACTTATAAGATGTTGGCGGACCCGTCTTTGCCTGGTTTCCTATCGGAAGAATCGAAATTGAAGAACGAGAAGGTAATGAGCATGGGATTACAGGCACTGAAGATTGCGAAAGAAGAAGGGTTACAGGTTTGCTATGGCTCCGATCTTCTAGGTCCCTTAGGCCAGTATCAGAGTGGGGAGTTCTCGATTCGGGCTCAAGTTTTAGAGCCATTAGACATCCTGCAAAGTGCGACAGTCGTTCCGGCTAAAATTTTGGGTCAAGGCGGTAATTTAGGCCAGATTAAAGAAGGTTTCAGGGCAGACATACTCGTCCTCAATAACAACCCCTTGGAAGACATTACTGTGTTTGAGCGGCATGACTCTGAGTTACTTGCTGTCATCAAAGATGGGCGTGTGTGTCGAAGTAGAATGCCGGAGCTTGTTGGTCTACTAGATGCTTTCGAGTCTTTGTAAGTTAATTGATGGAATATGATTGATATTTTTAAATGCATCTTCCCAACATCTATTAAGCTAGGTTTCAATATTAAATACGGAGCTGTCTTTCAAAAGTATCCGGGACATTCCTTCCATTATACCGCTTAGTCACGAGGGTCAAGTCTGCTAAGTAACCAGCTTTGGACGCCTCATACCTCCTAATGTTAAGGGCCTTACCCCTAATTAGCTTAGCGGTATCACAGAGGTGTCCGAATACTTTTGAAAGGCAGTTCCGTAAGGATGTGGATCATTAGTATCTTCGGACCTCGACGGTATTTGGAAGAGGTATTTCCTTAATATGGAAAGAACCCATTAGCCTAGTGAGTATTGAAACCAATCATCTAATCCTGGAAGTATGGAAAGCTCATCAAGCTCCGATAGACTGAGCATCGCCTCCCCTGGTTCATTAGGTCTCTGTTGTGCTGCGTGCAATAGACTAGAGTTTCCGAGTCCTAGATCTGGCGCTACATAGTTTCTTGCGAGGGTGTGAGAACCACTTTGCTGAAGAGAGGCCCAATTCCTAAATTGTGTATATGTGGAATGACTGGGAACGTGGACAGTTTCCTCGATGGCCTTGTGTTTGAGTCGACGTACAGCTGCTTCTAACACTTCGACTGCCGATTTATCTGGATTACTGGAGTATATACCCACCAGCATCTTCCTGAGTAGGTGTATTCCTTTTTCGCAGCTTGCCTCGAGCTTTTCGTCTGAAGTATGTATCCTTCGCGCTAGGAGCGCCAACAAGGAGGCACAGCAAGTAGAGAACTCTGTGTAAGACGCTCTTGCTAGCCCGACGCTATCATTCAGAGTTTGACACAAGTCAATAACTTCCAAGGCATGGTGGATACATTCATCCACGAGACTGTTACGCTTATCCATTGGATCATTTGATCCATGCCTACTGGACCTCGCGGATGACCCATCTTCCGGTCTATCGAAAACGAATGATCGGCCAATGAATATATGTATCAAGTGATAGGTAAGTGCCAAGTGGGCATTGAACCTAAATAAGGGACTATTTGTGTCCAGATCTCTGCAAAATACATTGTCGGGCAAAGAATCCCAATACCGCCGCAAGGTTTCTTTGAGCTCGTACAATGAGTTGAAGACTGATGCGCCAGATTCCACAAGATTTGTTTTGAGTTCAAATCTAAAGTTATGCACTCGTTAGTGGAATACTCCAAACGTAAGAATAAACATACAATTGATCTCTTGCGTCCTCTAAGAAACCGGTTAGCTTGATCATAGCTAGCATGTTGGCTAGCGTATTAGTTCGCGAGCTCGATCGTAAACCGGGAAATTCTGTTGGTAAGTCTACATCAATTTCGGAACGTGTTATGGAGACTGGCCTTCCATGGAGAATGCATATACGTCTATGATTTATCAGCTAGTTCTGGGGATCTAATGAGAGACACTCACCTCTCTAAAGAGTATATCGTCCACCAGATCCTTTTTCGTATCTCTACCTGCCGGGGCTCGACTATTTTGTGGCATTGGCGGTGTAAGTTGTTTTGGGTAGCTATTCTTATAGCAACTCCCAAGTAGGTACATGACAAGCCCGCAGCATCCATGGGAAGGGCATAAATACTGAATAATAAAAAGGCTTGAACGCTCTCAATGGAAGCAGCAGCCATCACATCGGGTATGAGCTTGCAAGCAGCATGGTAAAAGGCGAGTCCTATACGATCATCTACTGTATGTGGATCTTCACCCGTGGCTTGAGCAGGGCCCTCGTTTTCCCGTGTCGAGCTAAGATGCGCGAATTGAGTACCAACAGCACATATTACGAGCCCAATAGCCATCCATGGAGCATCACTGACAGTTAATATGGTGGATTGCGTATAAAGACTTCGTAGCCTTCGCCGAATCAATTGCTCATCCACGTAGGTGTAATTGGTCTGGGCGTATTGAAAGAAAACATCTAATAGGAAATTAGACACCTCAAATGGGGGAAAGGCGGTGGAAACATCAGAGATGATGGAAGGTTCTGAGTGAAGATGATTTGGGGTGAGTGAGTGGACGGCAGAGCGCGTTGGATGATGCTGATATTGTACCATTAGCAGCAAGGTCAAGCGCTGAAAGTCAAAGTTTTACCTCTGCAATGCCTTCGGGGAGCTGGCTGTTAACGGTTTCCTGTACACGGGTCGAGAAATTGGAGTGGGATAGTTCCCCCGAATCCACTTAATATCGTTAGTGAGCAAAACACAGCTGGTGCCTACGAAGCTTACGAGCAAAGGATCGCGATGCGGGCCTTACGGCAGTGGTTTCGTTGACATCAATTGTATTAGAATTATCGGTCCTGTTCCTCTCTGAGTGAGACGAAGACTGTTCTGTCAATGAGGCTACGATGGGAGCTAGATGATCAACATCGAAACTGGTTAAACGGGTAAAGTGGGCGACAATCTTTTCCATTAGTTGGATACGATGCACGTTGAAAAATCTTCTTAAAACGGTCAGGACATTAGGGCTGACAGAAAAGCAATCCCGGGCATACAGACTCTTGACTGCCATCCTCTTGGCCAGCACCAATACCGCTGGGTGTGGTCGATGTAGTCGCAGGAGGCTGCAGAACTTGGCAGACGCGGCCAATGCGAGTGCATCGCTCACAAGGATGGCCTCCCTGACATCTCTCCTTCATCTTGCGGCAATTTTCACATCTGCAAACGAGTCAATTGAATGCGCGGCGGAAGGGTAGAGAAACGTGTGCTGGTAGACGCACGCGCGTGCGGCCCTCTTGCGATGTTCGTCTGCAACGCGAGGCCTCTTGCGCCTGCCGGCGGACGTAGGGGGAGGTGTAGTGGACAGCATGATAGACACTGCATGTCCGACCGGGACAATCAATGCCTGTTCGAATGGCAGCACCGGGTAGGTGTCCAGAGGCGGATGGATGAAGAAGAAGGTGGCGGTGATGGTAAGTGAAGGTAAAGCCCCAAAGTGTGGTGACGAGGAAGAGGAACGGAACGGGCAGTCTTCGGTCCGGCAACAGCAGTCAGCGGCACGACCGACGACCGACGACCGGCCCCAACTCCGGCTCTAACGAATTGCCGGCCGGATGGCCATTCACCTTATCCGGTGTAGGGTACAGACTACATGTACATGTACATGCAACGAAAATTAAATTCTACGCCCAACCGCAATCGATGCAGGTGAAAGGATTACAATATTCCAATTATAGGCCACGTCTGTTGATCGAACCCAGAGAAGATGGTTTCCACTCTGCTTCATGGGTTTCCCCTAGAGTCTCCTTCTAGACCTACAACTCAGCTTCGTTTTGCAGATGTAAGAAGTCCCGCGTTTACCCTCACCTCATCGGTTGTTGATATTGATTGTTTAGGTTGCCTTGACGGCAACCGCCAAAGAGTTTGCAGGCATATACCGCAACAAACAATACCACCCACCGGATATCCATGCAATGCTTGATCGCGCGCTCACTGCCGGTGTCGAGAAAGTAATGCTAACCGGTATGTCATTAGAGGACGTCGACTTCAATTTGCAAATTGCCAGAGAGAGACGGTACCAATGCACCATCACCATTGGCATCCATCCATATCATGCAGGCGAAGCAGACGCCATTGGAGAAGAGCACTTTCAGCTTCTGACCAAGACAATCATGGAGACGCTGAATCAAGACTCTGGTATTGTAGCTGCATATGGAGAATTAGGCCTTGATTACGAACATCTTGGACGTGCTTCAAAAGATGCGCAGCAGCGCACTTTCAAGCGCCAACTGGAGCTTTTCATGGAGTACGGGTTTCAACTACCATTGTTCCTGCACTGCAGGGCGGCTTTTGAAGATTTTGTGGCCATGATAAAACCGTATATTCCTCAATTACCGCGGCGTGGCCTTGTCCACTCCTTCGTCGGGACTACGGAGCAGATGCAAATTCTAGTGAACATGGGCTTAGATGTTAGCGTAAATGGGTTCAGTTTTCGTGATCAAGATAGCCTGCAAATGGTGCGCGATATCCCTTTGGAAAGATTGCAGATCGAGACGGATGCACCATGGGGAGAGATACAAGCTTCGACCGAGGTCTCTAAAAGATATCTAGGTAATGTGAAGCCACTTTCGGCACCGAAGAAAAGAGATAAATTTGAGATGGGAGCGATGGTAAAGGCCAGGAACGAAAGTTGTACTATTGATCGGGTCGCCTTTATTGTTGCGGGGCTAAAGGGTATAGGTGTTGAAGAAGTGGCTGAGCATGCTTGGAGGAATAGCACAGAAATGTTCAAATTAGGTCCCTAAGAGGTGGATTATCGCGTATAGTTGCCAACCAGTAAATAGAGTCTATTCTCCCATGGCGAGGCCGCAGGTGAAGAAGACATTTGAGGACCGAGATAGGCTATGGAGGAGATGAAAAGACAGAGAAATGATGAATTGGAGGAAGTGTCTGGTTGAAGAAGTATTCTCGATAGGAATTCGAACTCCTTTTATATACTAGCTTCAACCAGTAGGCAAGCATGCAGACTTAATTGGAGAAAGAGCCTGCATCAAATTTGGGTGCCGATCTAGGTACAAACTGGATGCATTCCCATTCGCACGCATCCTTCACGATGCCAACCACCTACAGGTTAATATTAGCATATCATAAACCAAGAGGGCTTGTCTTAGTTTAAACCTACCCTCGTCCCCTATTGATGCAATTGACATAGGTCGAAGCATATATATTAGGGCAATCCCCGGCAGCAATATCGTGGCTGTCCTCATCCGTACATCCATCGATCCATTCCGCAAAGAAGTTGAGCCCAATCCAGTAACGCCATTCAAAATTTACTCGGGGATCCCCAGGCTTCATTATTCTCTTCAGCTGGTTTCCTGATTTCAGAATGACGCACCAGTTCTCTGCCTCCCTTTGGACATACTCTTTTGTGTTAACCTCATTGTAGCAACCTTCCTCACGGTGACAATGCAGTCGACCTTCTTCTGGCCACTGAGGGTGAGGGTGGCGCTTGTGGCGAATCCGGAACGATGCTGCTTGACACTTCCCGTGATAATGTCCAGCCTTTGCCATCACATGGCTGTCATAGACGCCTGGATTATGGGGTTAAAGGTGAACCAAGTATTAACTTGAAAGCATAAGAGATGTCCTTACATTCTGTCCTATCGAAAAACCCCTGAAATACTTGACGACAAAGATGTTTGTAATCTTTGGGTTCAAAACCAGGTCTGGGGCACTCATGATGATCCCATTGCCATCTAAGCGTAAAGACATGTCCGTCTCTCGTAATGTTTTTTAGACCATTTGAGAGTACATGATTATGATCACAGTATCGATGGTAGGCCCTGCTCGATATGTTAGTCTCAATACTAGTTTGGACTACATTCCATTGTGCTTCATACTCTTTGAAGGTGTTAGACTCTACGTTAACCTTGTGCTTAGCGTCGCAGTAGCTGTCCGGCTTATGGTCCAAATGCAACATCTCTCTGAGTATTTTCTGTTTACCCTCCCAGATTTCCTTTCTATCAGGATGAATGTTTGGGCCCGTAGAGTAAAGACAATGGCATCCTTTCCATTTGCCCTGAAGCATTATGAGCATGACTGTCCTAAAACTGAAGATGGGAATCTTGGAAAAGAGGGCTCACAGATTGGCAATGTCCCGACCTCAGACCATCACAATCCACGCAGAGTGGAGCGTTCAATCCTTTTGGAGCGTCGTCCGAACAATCCTGTTGGCTGAAGTGATCGTGAACTCGAATGACAAGTCTTACGAATCCATTACCTAAGTCCCTCCCAACTTGAAACCCTAGTAAATAACATTGTTGATAAGCCCAGACCATGAGGATGCTGGTCAAAGTCTGCCGTGCCTGTCTTGCCAATGCCATCAACCATAGTATGTGATTGTGTTCTTCCCAGATCATCAAACCATTGAGTGCATCTGGGACGTTTGCCATGCCAATTTGATGCATGGGTAATTGGACAGGTTCATGATCGGGAGCTAACACCAGTTCATTGGCTAGGTTGTGGCCCTCAGCTTGCTGAATTATATGTTGGATGGCTGGGCTCAGAACGGCTGCCGGTGCTTCATCTACATCAATCTGTCTCTTATGATGCTTCCGGTGAACTCTTTTGCAGACTGCGTCTTTGGAAAATCTGTTCTCTAAGAACCGTGCTGCATGCTTCGGGATATCGATAACCACATCACCCTTTCGAAGCTTCTTCTTATTGGAGTGAATGGTCTTGACGGAGACATGAGCACTATTCGTCTTTGTCGGCTGAATGTCATATGTGATAGGCTTGTCATCATGTGCTGCAGTCTTGAACAGGATGTTATCAACTTCTGGATGAGCCGACGCTTGCGCAACGGCATGACTGGGTAAGTGTAATCTGTTTGGTGGTTCTTCTGGACCACCTTCTGCAAGAAATAAGTAATAGAGCCCCGCAGAGAGCAATGCAGCGAGAAGGGCATCGTCAACCCCAATGGCCCTCTTATGGTGTTTTGTCTGCCCACGTCTGGACAATGTGTGCGACAACCGCTCTAGGCATCTCGAATGAGCATTGGATCGGCAGTGACGGTTTAGAACCTTTCCCAGCTTCTTAGTGAGCTTAGGTCCGAAGCGTATATCGAATCCACCTTCTGGAATATGATTGACATCGGTCGGATGCACTGCGATCTCTGAGCCGGTCGGTGTAGGACCGATCCACTGGGTAAAGAGTGTTAGTATACATATCTTGGTGCACGTTAAGATACATACGCGTTTCCGAATTCCGTGTTCGTGGGTAAAGGTGATTGTAGCTGTTGGGTCTACCCGTGCTCCATCGGTCGTAGCAGGCATAGAGTCGCTCATGGCAATGGCTAGCAGCCTTATGAATGCAAGTAGGTTGGGAAGCCAACGCATGATGGTAGGTTGGTGCTGTGATGTTCTTGTACAGAGGTGAGTATTACTGATTCTCATTATTATACCAATTGACGACTGGGCTTAAATTAACATGGCTCTGCCGCAACATGCCCTTCTCTATGAAAGCATTATCATTACCCCATGACGCCATGATATTTTAGGCCCTAGTTGATCTTTCAACTAGTCGTGAAGAGGGCAGTGTATGCGATCCATATGACCTGACGGCACGCACTTTCTTTTCAGGCCGTGAATGATCGGAAGATTATGACGATGTATCAACCAACAAAATTTGCTGATATCCAGGATATCATGGATTGGATGCAAGTCAGTCGAATCCAGAATTTCCCCGTGTCTCCCCGCCGGCTTTTAGGAGGATATCCCGGTGAGGTAATGTAGTGAAATACCCCTGTATCAAGTCTGACGTGAGCCAACAAGGCACAACATGGATCTTGAATAGCTCTGCAACAAAGGGTACCTACAGCACTAGATTCCCCTCGGAGTTCTGGGCTGCTTATGCACACTAACCACGTGCGACTAACTTGCATCAAAGTTATTGCCTAAGCAGAACACTGCCCCGGCTTCTTTTCAAATGGACACAAGGAATGTCAATGATGTATCTTATCATTCCCTAGGGAACTAGTCGCTATAGAGAATATTTGAAAGGCCATAGTATTTATGTGTTTTTTGGCGAACTTCCATGGTACTTGTTCACCAACCTACGTGCGTTCAATTCTCAACAACTTCTTGTTACCACTTACATTATTATTCTACCCGAATTTCTAAACGTCGAACCGAGTGCACATATTCATCATGTTATGGGGAATATTGCGTCTTCTTGCTCTCGTTTTTCTGGGGTTCCGCTCCTGTGCGTCCTTCAAGATTGACAGCTCATGTGATGCACCATATGGGATAAATAGTATTTTACCTGACAATTTACTTTTGATCGATAATACTGACTTTGCATCAAGAGAATGATAGGCAGTTGATGGAAACCGCCATGATCGAAGCTTTTAATATGGCTGCCTTGGCCTTGCAAGAAATAGAACGAAAGCCCCGAAAAGATCAGGTAAACAGGCTTATAAAGATCATCTTCTGCAAAGAGCACGAGGATCCAGCAAAGGAGAAATTGGCAATAGTTAGACGTATGACTTCCGTACAATGCATTCGAGTAGAAAACGTAGCAATGTAACTTACCTGTCTGCAGACTCTCTTCGAGAATTAGCATCAATGTCTACGCTCACAGACAATCCTGGTGAGCACGATGTGGCAAGTAGATAGTTATGGAATGAATCCGGAATATAAGCTTAATTGAAGCAATAGGTCGTATACTGCAACCTCGAACGACTCCAAAAGAGACAAGACGGTCGTTATTTGGATACTCGTGAGTGAAATCTGCGTCCATACAGCATATTCCTTCACTTAAGTTTTAACCCATCAGAAATTCTGTTAATGCAGCACTAACGTATTTTATTGTACCGCAGATTCTAATTGTATAATTGACCCGCCACCAGAGCCACTGCTCAGTCATTGCAAGGGGCTCACAGACGTTGCTGTGGCTTTTACCTGGAATCCCGAACGAGAGGAGGGTATTCCAGGATCTAATGACAAGAGAATTGTGAAGCAGAGATCTCAAATCACCATTTGTCGCTGGTTCCTTGAGTGGGCAAGCACTAAACCACAATTCAGGGTACGTACCTTACCCAATGCTGTGCGTTTTCTGGTCTTCCTTCCTCCTAGCAATGACGAATAGACTGTGGAATTCACGATAGCTCATTCTCTTGTTAGACCTCTAGCGATCTTTATCCCAAAGCCAAAATAGGCGGTTTAGTCATCGAACATCCTATTCTAAGGAAGATTTTTGGGACTGAATTCGATGTTTGGAACCTTTTAGACACGACAATGTTACATGAACTTACTCACACAAGGCGGGCTGGTGGAAGTTTAGATGTAGGTTCTCCTTAATTATGTAATATCTTTTACTCTAGCACCAATAGATTTCCCCATCTAACCTCACGATTTTATTATACTAGGTCGGGCACGGGTTTGGCTGGCATCTCCCCTTTCGAGCGGCATACGGATGGAAAGCTATCAAGAAACTGCCAAAGATGAAAGATGTTCCTGGTATGCATGAAGAACATGACATAGACAACCCCAGGGGCGAGAAAAAGGATATCTGGATTAGCTCGGAGAACAATGCAGGTATGTTTCACAATACATATTTAATACATTATCTCGTTCTTGACCCATCCACTAAATTGAAATTTCTACTACGATAGATTCTATCGCACTCTTTTGCTCTGGTATGTCACCAATTTGCATTTCCTCAACCATCCAGCGAACTCAACGTAACCTGTTCGATTAGCTATCCGCGCTCTTCATGCAAACCCACCCAAATACGTCACGATAGATGGCCATATGTCCGAGACACCCCCTGACCCCAATGACGTGGGCAGCATAGCTCAACTTCGGATAGAAGACGAAGCTATGCGTAATGCTACTCTGGATGAAATGCACAAGAATCTTGATTTCGACGAGTACATGGACTTTGTAGAGAATCACTGGGATGGACTACACTTTGGAGGTGTTGAATACGATGAGAGTGATGGTGGAAAATGGAACCAAAATGACGTAAACATGGACAATATATGGGATGGAGATGAACTCGAAAGCGCTTTGAAAGGTGATGTGGATTATATGGATGAGGAACCGGATCAGGAAGGTGATGATAGTTTTGAGTTTGCTGGTTTCTTGAGGCATAGTACATAGATCGAGCTGGTATGAAGAACCACGGAATGAAGTTGAATCCTAAAAGATTGGATTTGATGGCAGGCGTTCCAATAGTTTAGTGCGGTATGTAAGTCTTGGATCATGTGGATCGAGATCTCGCGATATCTACTCAAGTTCGGTATGATCTAGAATGTCATGCGATCAGAATGTGCTATTCACTTCTAATAAAAGGCCTGCGCTATTGGAGATGATTACATATAATTGGCTCCTAACGGTTGGTTAAGTCCGTGGTTCACGTATGACATGATCATCATGTCATGAGGTTGATTTTAAGTGATCATTTCCATGGAACGCAAGTACCCAAAATAATTGTCCGACAGTGCTTGTTCTTATTCAAGATAACCTTAATCCCTTCTTTGCTGGGCTGCATATGCGGAGTGAATAAGGCTGCCGATCTCGTCAGCCCTTAGCTCCAGGGCCTGCACTGTTCCCGGGATGAAACCCGTTTATGGTACCATAAGCCCAACATTAACCCTTGTAAGTTTCCTCTCATCGCGAATCCATATAACCTTATTTCCTTAGCTTGCATGCGCGATAAAGCTTCAAATTTCTATGATAGTTTAGTTTGCATAGAACCTTTTCGCCCCATGCTACCCCTTATACTAAGAACCTGAAAGTTCGGGATTAAAAAAAATAGCCCTATGACATTATACACTATTTTCTCTGGCTTATGCCTCTTCTCCTTAATTGGGCTGCTAGTGGACCAAAGACGAAAACGCTTGGATGGTCTGTAGAAAATATATAAAGAAAGAACACTGATCAAGACCACAAGCGATATGAACTCTTACCATCATCATTTTGCAATCATGGGAATTCTTCAAGCTTCTTTTCTCTATGGCATACTTTTATGGAGTGGCAGCACATCCGCCCAAAATGTAGTTGGGAAGAAAAACATCGTTTTCATTTTAACCGACGACCAAGACCAGCGAATGCAGTCATTGGAGTACATGCCGAAAGTACAGGATCTACTCATGAATCAGGGAACACATTATACCCGGCATTATGCACCCACTGCTCTATGTTGTCCAGCACGGGTTAGCATCTGGACTGGCTTACACGCGCATAACCATGGAGTCACTTCCGTGAATGGTGTAAGTTTTCTTCTCCACCTCCAGTATTAATCATTAATACTGAGCTATTGTAGATGAATGGTGGCTATAAGAAAATCATCAAGAATGGACTCAATGATGACTATCTTCCCATTTGGCTCCAAAACTATGGTTACAACACCTACTACACTGGCAAGCTCTATAACGGCATGAAGAGAGATCTGGTTGAAAAAAATCCCGTTCAAGGGTGGACTAAAGCTGTAAATTCATCGTCATTTGCAATTGATACATAACATACCTAATTTATGTTACTGATACATTGAAGGACTTACTGATTGGTGGATATACGTACCAATACTTCAATCCGGCCTTCCAACATATTCATGGCAATCACCGCTCCAAAGTTCGTAATTACCCAGGAAATTATTCCACACATATGGTAGCAGACTATGCGTACGAATACCTAGATGAGGCAGTTCAGGATACCAAACCATTCTTCATTGGCATTGCTCCTGTTACGCCTCATTCACAGGTAGGGGAAAATGCTGGGCCTCCTGTTCCAGCCCCCAAGTATAAGGGTACCTTGTCAGAAGCAAGAGTCCCCGATTCTGAGAATTTTAATCCAGATAAGGTGACTAGGTCGTGTTTTATCTATCTACCTTTGCTCAAATTTTCTTTACCTCTACAGTTCGAATATTCTGACTAGTAGCCATAGAGACCAGGAGTAAACTTCGTCTGGGATCTCGAAAAGATCAATGAAACCATGGTGGACAAGTTACACAACTACTACCAGCGCCGCGTAGAATCGCTCCTCTCAGTTGACGACATTGTCGAAGGCGTCGTCAAACGCTTAAAAGCCACCAACAAACTCGATGACACGTATATCATATATAGTAGCGACAATGGCTATCATCTAGGCCATCACCGCCTTTTCGCGGGCAAGAAGTACGCCTTCGAAGAAGATGTAAACGTACCCTTGATCATCCGTGGACCAAACGTTCCTAAGGACCACAAGACGGACATTGTGAGCGCACATGTCGATATAACGCCTACAATTCTACACATGGCAGGAATGCCACAGCGTACGAGGCTTGATGGGAAACCAATTGCTCTTACCCAGAGAGCTATGGCTAGGAGAAATAATGCATCGGCGGACGAGCACACTGCGGTCGAGTTCTGGACCGGTGCCAACTACCATGGTAAGTGATTCCCCTTTCCCCCTTTTATACGCCCTCTACCCGAAAGTGTAAGGTTGACATCCACCTAGTAGCTGAAATACGAGGCGTAAAAGTAAATTCCTACAAATCTCTCCGTCTCATCGGAAAAGGTTACGATATCATGTACGCCACAAGAATGCCCACGAACTCTACGACATGAAGACGGACCCCGTTCAGATGCTTAATCTACACCCAAACGCTCCGGCTCCACCGGATGGAAAGAACGTATTCGATTCCGGGAAGAAGATTCTGATGGGACATCCTATTCGGAAGCTTCTCTGGCGAATTGACGCTTTGCTTTTGGTGCTCAAATCTTGTAAAGGCGTGGAGTGTAGACGACCGTGGAGTCAGCTTCACCCGAGTGGAGAAGTTAAGAATCTGCCAGATGCCATGGAAATGGATGATTGGCTGTATCGGGATATGCTCCCTCGAGTGAAGTTCAATCGATGTTTTACCAATGGGACGATTGACTTGGATGCGGAAGGCCCGCAGTGGGGGGATGTTCGTCCCCGGGTATTACGCCATAGGAACGTCGGCGATGAAGAATCCTTCATTTATAAGGACAACGAAGGCTTGAATGAGAACGAGGGAACCAAGAAGAAGCTTATAAAGAGTGAATATGATGATAGCTATGACACGGGGGACGATCACGATTTGGATGCTGACTACGTTGAAAGAGAAGTTTGGGATTCGGAAACGCAGTTTGCCAGGCAAAGAGACTATAATATGGAAGAGGAATACGACAACGAAAGGGACTACCGCATTAATAGGGATCACGATTTGGAAACTGAGTATGACTCAGAGAGCAACGACCCTGACTTGGAAGAAGATTATGATTCAGACAAGGATTACGATATGGAGAGCGAGAGATACCCAGAGGGCGAGTACGACTCTCCTGATGATGGCTTGGATGCGAACGAAAGTCGCGACTATGGGACGATGGATGATTACGATATGTACGGGGATTATGCTTCACTGTCTAGCGATGACGATCTTTTAGATGACTGGGAATAATTCGTCTCTTAGCTAGTTCAATAGTCCAGACATTCGATCTATATATTATACTCTCTATTAGCTGAATCCAATTTGTAACTAAATTTTAGATTCTATTAATCGGTTGTTTCGTGATAATTGATCATCTCAAAGAATTTATTGACGTTGAGCATTTTCTACATTGTCGAGGAATTCAATGGCCACCAAGGTCTTCATAATTGCAAATATTGAATGCATGTACCTAAATTGATAACAAAATAGAGTTTCGTTCCGCGTGCGAAGAGATCATATGTCTTTTTACGCTGGCCATTCGAAAAATTATATCTTAACAAAAATAGGATGAATCGTAACCACAGCAAGTCCACACCCATCTTTCCATCCTCAGTGTAATAATTAAGCAATCAATACATACACCTAAACTCCGGTTTCTCCACATCAGTCATATCTGAGAACTCATTCGAATAAACAACTAGCTCACCACCTTCCACTGCATTCCTCTCGCTCTGATCACGAAGTCTATTTTCCCTCCAGCAAAGGAACTCATATCCCGAAATGGCACTACTGGCGATCACAAAACATGCCAAAAGCGAAACATATCCTTTGTGATAATTAGGCGCGTCTGAGGCCCGGAATACTTGGGGACCAAGAACATTGCCAATGCAATATACTAGGAAGTAAATGGCGTTCATGGTGACCTTCTTTGTGTGACCTGAAACGTTTGCCATGGGTACGGACGTTGATATAACGTAAGGCCCCCAATATGTGTAGAAGATGTAGTAGGCGGCCAGTAGTGCATGCTTATTAGTTCGTGGTATTTGCCACATGAGAACTGCGCAGGTTATTGGTAAAATGTTCGCAATCGCGATAACTAGGCAGCGATGGTTTTTGAGTTTCGCACATGGAATGGAGAGGATGATTTGCCAGATGGTTGCTAGGATGCCTGTCGGAATGCCCAAAAGCATGGTGGTGGGTACACTGTAGCCCAGTCCGGATACGATGATGGCGGCGAAAGTAACAAGACCTCCGTTGGGGATGTTTTGGGTGCAGGAAAAGATGGCTAGGAGCCATGTTTTTGGGTCGATCAGGCATTCTACCATTTGATAGCACTTGAATTTTTTATCTTCTAGACCCGTGTTGTTGGCTTGTAATCATTTGACGCAGATATATTGTTCCCGTTTGGATAAGTACCATGCTGCTGTGGGTGAGTCCGGGAGAAAGATGAAAAGGATCAAGGCCCAAAGGATGGTGAATGCTCCGAGAACGATGAAAAGTAGCCGCCATTGAGCAACGTCTGTGTGAGTCTTTCCAACCCCATAAGAAACCAGGCCGGAGAAGATTGATGCACACTAGCATTCAGGTTAGAAATACCACTTTCAAATAATTTCGACAAGTATGCCTACTTGATTAAACCAAATTGCCACCCGGATAGGCTGTTCCACCTTGGTATACCACATGACAGTAAGAATGCTTGCAATTGGGAACGCACCCGCCTCCGTGCAACCCATGATGAATCTTGTTGTGCCAAGGCCGCCGAAGCTTCGGGTTGTGGCCGTACAGAATAGCAGAACGGCCCAGGAAAACACAAGCAAAACAAGGACCTTCGCAACGGGAAACCGCTGGATGGTCCACGTAATAGGAGCTTCAAAAAGTAAAAAGCCTAGATAGAAGATACTCCCAGCCCAGGAATACTCATTCCCGACTAGATGTAAATCATTTTGCATACCAAGGATGGAAGCATTAGCTATAATGACTTTGTCCACGGCACTTAGAATTACAGTACCGGCTATTAAGGGGAGAAGACATAAATCGATCTTCCATAGGAGTTTTCGAGCTTCTGCTTCATTTACGGGGGCTTCTATTATAGAGGCATCGAGGGTGGCTAGAAATCTATCTCCGACATCGTCGCCGGTAGTTGTCGATATGACACCAAGCTCTACTGAAGCAGTGTTTGTTTCAATTCGTTCGGGTTTTTGCATCTTCAAAAGATTCATGTTAAAGAAGGAAGTGCAGGTTGAAGGTGAAGAGGGGTAAGGTAGTGCGATGTACGCCAATTGAGTGATAATTGTTACACGAAAAGAGGCGAGTACTCTCCTAAGAAATCTATCGAGAAGGAAGTAAAGTCACCTATGGTAGCACGATCACGAAAAATTATTAGCGACTAAGGAGTGTTCTCTAGAACCAAGGAACTTGAGTTCATCATCTAAAACCAAGAAAACCATTACTATAATCTCATATTAATCACTTTTATTTTTACATGACGGTTTAAAACACTCCGGATAATTATCCACAAATCTCTTTCGCAATGCCGCTCTTAATAGAAACCCAACTAGATCGAACGTGAAAGAAAACCACCCTTTCCATTTCATTTTCGGTTTTTTAAGTTAAATCCCTTCTCTTAGGGAAATTTGAGAAGTAAATAACTTCCATGGCTCTTATGTTGTTACGTACATCCTTCTGGATTAGCTACTGCTGCGTATCTCTTATACCACTGCTGAATATATGAGACTAGGTGAATGTTCCCCATTGCATCGTCCTCGATCGATCGATTGTATAAATATAATGATAGCGTTTGTAGATGATATAATTCGTAAATAGAATGGATGTTGAATATCAAATACAAAACCTAAAGTTACTTTTGACGCGGAATAATAAAATGCCCAGTTGAAAAGGATATGAAAGCCAGACAAGGTAGATCCGTCTCAAATGCAACCCACACCAATATTCCTTCCTTGCTCTTTCGCTAATAATACCTTGGAAGGTATCCAAACAAACGAACTCTCTTCACGTATCCACTCCACGTAACTTCACATCCTTGCTCTCAATCTGACTCTCACCTCTACATGTTCCCCTATCTTATTCCTCCCCATCTTAATAGGCAAGTAAAACACAACATATACGGAGGAGCCTTTCAAAGGTATCTGGGCACTCATCTATAATACAGCCTATCCACGAGGATCAAGTAAGCTAAGCGGCCGGCTTTGGGCGGCTCCTGCCTATTTATGTCAAGGGCTTTACCCCCCATTAGCTTAGCGGTATTATAGAAGAGGGGCATGGGGACTTTTGAAAGGCACCTCAGTACAAATAAGAGTTTTGCAGAATCGAGGGTATGAGCATATGCTTTATGAGGTCTCCTCAGAAAGCCATATATATCATCTCATCTATCAATGCCGGAAGTTTAGTTACCATCTATACTTGTACGGGCAATGTCAATGTCAGGTATGTCTTCCTCAACCGGAGTCGTACACGAACTTTCATCATACCGTCCCATCGGCAATTCCCACCTGCTCGTCCAGACAATGTCACCACTAGCTGGGTCCAGAATAGCTGCATAATGAGTCTCCTCATTTGTAACTGGGTACTCCTGCACCCAGTTTATCAGTGTTTTCTTGGTGATGTACTCATCGCCTTCCAGTGCATCTTGATGTCTGCGACGAAATTTTCGGCACGCAGCTTCCCACTTGTAAACTAGGCAGTAGTTCCTATTGACTGATTCATCCACTAGTGTTTGCATGGCTTCTAACGTGTAGTTATTTGAAGATTCCGCCCTTGTCGAGGTGTCGTTTTCATTAGATACGTCATGGTTCGTAGCAACTACGAAACTAGATGACGTGCGGATCTTTGCGGTGACACGATCTTTCTCCATGATCACCGTTCTCTGGCTATCAGAGAAGATTAGATAGGCAGCCGTAGTGGGGATCCCAGGGAAGGATTTTATGATATTGGCCAGGTCGGGTAGGCGACTTTTAATAGGTCTATTAGACAATTTGGGGATAATAAGATCGCGAAATCGTGAAGATATGGAAGGTCTTACGCCCAACAAGACAAGAAGATGTTGAGCATAGAATTTAGCGTTGGATAGATGCGATTCATCGTTGTTGTGGTATGGCCGGAAATTTAAAGAGACACTTAGATCTTTCCTATAAGTGGAGTTAGAGGAAGACTTGGATATCAAAAGAGGACACGCACCGTACGCCTGTTAAAATTCCGACATACCCGACATATGTGATACTTCTCGCAATGATGGAGCCCCCTGGTCTCGTCACGTATTCTAACTGCACAACGATTTTCCTTAGAGCATCCATCCCCCAGTCTAGAGTTCGAAAGTGCAGCATCTTTGTGCTATTTTCCCCTCCTTTTACCCGAACCCCACCACTTGTGCAGCCCATAAGTAGGTCCAGCAGGATATTGAATGCAACTAGAAGATACATGTCCACGCCCGTGACTTTGCTGATCCCCTGAAGCTCTTCGGTTTGTTCCTTACTATGAAGTTTGCGCATCACCAGACGGGCAAGGAACGTTATTGGTCCAACAGGGAGCTTGGAATATTCGGATATCAGCTCCCTAAAGAGATACGGCAAACCTTCTATGCATCCTAGATGGTCGGTAGCCACCTGGACATAGCGTTGTGAGGGAGGGAGAGATAAATCGATAATAGATGTAGGCAATTCATCGGAGATTGGAATTCGATGATGCTCTTCTCTGTGTACGGGTTCGTCCTCACTAATCGTACCTTGCGACCTATTGGATTGAAAGTATCTTGTACGAGGTTTGGATGGGATTGGACGCTGTTTGTGGGATGATTCTTCGTCATGAGGTACACCCGGAAAACCTGCGATCCTTGCGGTTTTGCTTCTCGTTGTCGGGGCCATAGCAGAGTAACTCGTCTATATTGGTGTATAGAACCACTCCATTTTATATATCGACGAAAATATACTGCTTGAGATGGAGGAACGCTTAGCTCTGTTCTACTTGAGAAGATCCACTTGCTGGTTTCCTTGGGTTGGATTTCGTTCCTTATAGCGGAGGGAATAGATTGCCTTTAGTTATGGAGGGTATGCATGAATTAAAAATAGCTGCTTTATAGCAAGGATTCCGTTGTCAGAGGCAAACTGTGCGGTGAATATAGATTTGAATGCAACACAAGGATCTCGCTGCCTAGCTGGAATTCCAGATTAGGCAAACGGAGAAAGCCACGAGGACAGCTGCAGTGAACGTATACGAAAGTTGACGCACGATGCTCAGGTCGCACTGGACCATCATGCTGATACATGGAAACATTGTAACGGTTTCCGACGTGGGCATATCAGAACCTTAGAACTGGACGAGGGGGGGTGGAAGGGGATTATGATGCAGTCGACGAATAGGGTGACGGGTAAGAACGTTTAATCATCTAACCCCGAGCTTTGACCACGTCGGATAGCTAGGAGCGCCAAGCGCCATGAATCTGCCGCATCGTGAACTTCAATCCACCACCACCCCAACCCGCTTCACAGCATTGCCTCTTCCTCGAGTCGCCCGCAATGCTTCCATCCACCCTCCGCACACGCAGCGCCCTGCTCGCGCGCACTCCGGCTCTGCTTCGTGCTTCCTACAGCCAATCCGTTAACCAGGTGCCCGCCAATGACCCGAACCCAAAGCCACCCAAGCCGAACGTGTCGGAAACCAATGCCCAACCCACGTCCTCCGAGGGCAGCTTCGACAATGTCTTGCAGGAGAGCGTCGAGAAGGGAGAGGAGCTGCGCATCTCGCAGTCTCCAGACCGACAGTCGCCCAACCGGAAGGGAATCTGGAGCCGAAGTCAACAACCAAGGGGGGTTGCTATGACCGGACCTAGGTTTGAACAGACCATTTTCGAGGACCAGGTAGGCATACAATTACTCGAATTCCGTCAGACGAGAGCTCCCTGGGCAGCCAATTGAATAATTTGCAACTCGGACAACAAACTACTGAGGATATTGGCTAACTGTTGCTTTACAGCCACGCCCATATTCCGCCATTGAGCTCATCCATAAGCAACCCGTTCGCTGGACGAAGGAGAGGATTGTATCTTGTGATGGTGGCGGGGGACCTCTTGGGCATCCCAGAATCTTCATTAACACAGATAAGCCTCAGATTTGCTGGTGCACATACTGCGGTATTCCATTTGTAAGTGCTCAACCCGGCATTTACCACGAATTGGTGACGGCTGGAGCTATGTGATATCTTCCGGAGCTACAATACTAATATTTGAACAGGCGCACGAGCACCACAGGGCACACTTGGAATCACTCCCATCTACCTCATACCCACTCAAGCCCACTGGAGATAAAGCCGAGGTGGAAGAATCACAAAGAATCACAGATGAACCTTTTGGTCAACGGTAAAAGTTCAGATTAGAGTCCAATTGAGTCTCTTGTACATACATAACTAGATGAAGCGTACCATTACTTGAATCGGATTTCTCAGATTTTATTTCTTTCAATATGATCTATGAATCAACAAATATATTTTCCCTGGAAAAACCAATGAATATACGAACCAAGTTTGTTTTCACAGCTTACTCTGTGCAACGCCAGTCCATTCCGATGCTGATACTAGTAATACCTGAGCTTTGGTTCGCTTACGGGGAACGTTCAAGTAAGAAAGCAAACACTGCAAACAAAAAGTAATTTATGACATCAGCCCTCACCCCGCGGTGACTGACCAGGGCGGCCAAACAAACCACAACATTTTGAAATGCCACTTTCCACCAACTCACCAACGACCCACTTACTATTCCTCCTCCTATTCTTCATCGCCTTCTTCCCAAGCCTTTTCAACAAACTTCTCTACCTCCCTCTAACACCCTTCACAACCCCAAAAGCCGAACCCCCACCCCCACCAACGCTCTGCGCGCACCCAAACATCTGCACCCTTCCCACACCAACCATGTCCTGGTTTCAAAAGACCCTCCACCTTCCCTCTAAATCCCGCGGCTCCTACCTCATCACCGACGAAATCGTATCCCAATTACCCGAACTCAAGAACTACAAGGTCGGCATCCTGCACCTGTTCATCCAGCATACCTCGTGCGCGTTGAGTTTGAATGAGAATTGGGATGAGGATGTGAGGGCTGATATGAGTGATGCGTTGGATAGGATTGTGCCCGAGGATAAGGGGTCCAGACAGGGGCTTTATAGGCATGATGCTGAGGGGAGTGATGATATGCCCGTAGGTTATTTATCTATCTTTCCAGATTGAAGGAGGGGGCCGAGAATTAAATGGGGATTTACTAATGCGAAATTATATAGGCGCATGTTAAGTCAGCTTTGGTCGGTGCTAGCATCACCGTACCTATCACAAACGGAAGGTTGGCGACTGGAACTTGGCAGGGGATATGGTACCTTGAATTCAGGGCGTCAAAACATTCAAGAAAGGTCGTGGCTACTATTCAGGGAGAAAAGGCATAAAGTGAAGAACGTAGAGTTATAAGTTCAAAAGCATGATTTGGGTAGGTGGTATGATTAAGGAGTAGTAAAGGTTAAAGACCAGGCGTTCGTTCATGTGGGAATACTAGTTCTGTATTCGAGCTAGAAATGGTGGGATTATTTCATAATACATTTGCCAGAAGCATGGCTGATGAATGATCCGTGGTGATCGAGCCCAATTACCGTATTCTCCTGCTAATAACTCCTGTCAAACACATAACCCTGATTATCTGTCAATGTTGTAACCGGGAGCCTCGCAAAAGACCCAAACCAAATGTGAGAGTTGAAGAGCACCGAATTGAGGACGACAAGTGTGAATTAGAGTATCGTTTGTCGTGCATCGAGAGTTATGCTCAACGAAATCGCCGTTACATGCTATAAGATCAGCTTTGATGTCTAAAGGGCGACCTGGGGATCATTACTCTTGAGCACAATCCATTTACTCTCGATGGAAGACACAATATCCCTTCTGCGCGTCCATCTTCCACGTTCCCGGTTGCAGGTCGTTCTCGATGGTGTAGAATGACCTCAGGTACCAACTACCATCCTTCTCCTTGACCCAGAAGACATCGTCGGGTTTAGCGCTTGCGGGCTTGATCTTCTTAGCCTCGTAGGCTCCGCGCTGGGTAGCAATGCGGCGGTTTCGCAAATCGACCTCTTCTTTGGTGGCACCGAGAACATAATTTCCGTTGACGGGTGCAGCTGCGGTGGGGATCGCGTAGTACGCATATGGTTGACCGTGGACAGCGTAGTAAGCCGCGGGAGCCGGCGTGGGAGCCGGCGCAGGTG
>AJFL01000979.1:0-12127 GCA_000467735.1 Rhytidhysteron rufulum CBS 306.38 | reverse complement strand
CAACCCCCCTCCACCCCGAACTCCCCTGCGTCCCCGCACTCCCACCCCTCCGACTCCCACTCCTACTCCCATCAAAACTCCCCCTCCGCCCCGCATCCCCCCGTCTCAAATACTCAGCATACAGTCTCCGACTCGTGGCCACAGCCGGCGTCGCCGCACCCAGACTATCCCTCTCCCTATTATTCCCCGCGATATAATTATCTCTCGCAGCGTAGGCGTCTCGAGCCGTCGCCGCACCAGCACCATAACCGACGCCGTAGCCGTAGACATCGCGGGCGTCGCGGGGGGCGTTGTGGCTGTTGTGGCTGTTGTAGCTATCGCGGGTAGGATAGGTGGGGGGGTTTTGAGGATGGGAGTAGGGGTAGGGGTTGTAAGGGTCGTCCCAGCGACTTAGGGATCTGAATCTTTGGATTTGAGGGGGGTAGAAGGGCGTTGGTTGTGAGAGGGAGTTTGTATGGGAGCGAGATACAAGTGTCCCTGTTACGGATTCCGATTCCACCATCACGACCATCCAGACGCCGGGTTTGTCGTCTGAGTCTAGGAGGGGGGTTATGTGTAGCCAGCGGGGTTTTCCTTCTTGGTGTTTTGGTTCTGTGGGTTTTGGGTCGTCTTCGTCGTCGTCGTCGGGGTTTGTGTTGGTGTCTTCTTGTTCTGAGGTGGGGTCGTGGTCGGTGGTGGGGTCGGCGGGGTGTGGGAGCCAGGTTACTTTTGCGGTGACGCCTATGCCTAGGGAGAGGGCTTCGGCGATGCCGGCGCGGACGTGGATGGGTCCGCCTATGTGGGGGAGGAAGGGGGATTGGGCGAGGCCAGGGATGCGGAGGGAGGGGGAGGTGAAGAGGATTGGGAGATTGGGGGTTGGACGGACGAGGAGGTACTTTGGGTGGTGTTAGTTTTGGTTTAGTTGGTGGAAGGGAGAAACATACATTTTGATATACCCCCGGTAAAAGAGTAGAATGATTAAAAGGGCTTGAAGGAACTGTCGTCCCTGACGTCGCCTCATCAATATTAATATAACGTCTCGAAGGGGGCCGGGACGGAGTACTACGACCCGAGTCTATAGAAATCGAGGGACGATGTGACGTTGGACGTGTTACGAGGTGAGACATTTCCTCGTCGTTCAAAATATGGCTTAGTTCAGTGAGGAGATTCAAAGAGGTTTTAGACGTTGGAAGGGAGGTGGTTGTTAGGATTCCGGGGTTTTCTTGATCTTGAGATAGGAGGCGTTGGAAGGAATCTAGGCCGCGTCCGCCTTCTAGGAGGTTGGATATGTCGATTTGACCGCCGATGAAGTAGCGGATTGTGCCGTGGTTGTCGTATAATGGGGCTATCATTACGAGGTTGATGAATGGACTGCCGTCTCGTCGACTGTTTGAATTTTAAGGTAAGTTTTTGTAGATCATGCAATGGTCGTAGGAATAGTTTAAAAAAAAGCTTACTAGTTTAGTAGTATTTCACAGATTTCTCGTCCATTTCGAAGTGCGTCAGCTATACGAGCAATTGATGTTTTAGAAGTTTTCGGTCCTTGGAGGAAACGGCAGTTTCGTCCTATTACGTAGTCACGGCCGTATTGGGTTGTATTATAGAATTCTGAAGATGATCAGTAATAGGTTGAGTCTCATTGAGAAATAGGTCAACATACCTTCTGATGCGAAGATTACTGGGTTATCTGGTAACGACGGATCTGTTAGACAATATACTTCTCCTAATCCCTTGACAAGCTCTTTCATGATGGGGGAATTATTTCCCGTAATCTCCTTTACCAGACACTCCGTTGCAACATTCCTAATTTGGTGGGTGATGTAACTAGGCAAGGCATCGTTGACAAGTTCATCTAACGCGCCTCGAGATCTTGCCTCAAATTTGGGGTCTATTAGAGCGGCTAGCGAATGTGAAGGTTGAAGTGCAGATGATCCGATCTGTTCGGCCACAGCATTGGCGTAGCGTATTGCTAGAATCGCCTTTTGTGATTCAAGATACCGTACAAGCGTAGGCGCAGATAGCGGTCGATATCTATTGAGGTAGTTTGTGAACTTGTGAAGAAATGATTGGTCTCGTAAGATAAGATTTAGATGATCTGTAGAAAACAGTCTCTCGGCAAGGGTTTCTGAATTTGCACGGGCTTCCTTCATCGAGGGAGTGGCAAGGTCGTAAGGATTGAGCTCATATTGAGAGGGTTGTTCTTGTTGGTTTTGTGTAGAATCGTTCTGGAATTCCGTTTCTCGGTGGTGAACAGATAATGATCCTCTACCTGAAGCGCGTGACTGCGCACGAGGTATGAGAGGTAGTTCTACAGAGTTATTATCCAATGCAGGGTATGCATCCGGTAGTAGCTTGGTCGATGTGAAAGTAGAAATGGTGGGACTGCTCTTCTTGGTTGATAGAGAAAATGATCCAATGTCTTCGTTCAGATCATCCATCGTCATTGAAGCGGGTGTGATTAGCGATTATAGGGAATAGAAAGGTGAGGTTTTGGTGAGGTGGTTTTGGATGAAAATTTCTTCCAACAAGATATACAGCTTCTAAATTCCGGGGTTGGCGAATATCGTTGCCCTTTAAGATGGTTTAAATGGTAGAAATCTCCTGATGCTTCATACTAGCTTTTGTAAGGATGATAGAGGAGGGGTATGAGGTTGGTTGATGAGAAGGCTGCAAAGGATTGGACTGTTAGGATTGAATGTGACAAAAAGGACAGGTCTGTAGAGCCAAAGCAGATAAATGAGAAAGAAGCTGGAAACAAGTCAATGCAGACAGGCCTTCATCCTGACGGAGAATTAAAGGCAAGAAGCCACAGCGGGACAGGCGTTGGATATTGGGACATGAATCATTTGAGATTGAAATATAGCTCAGGTTAAGCATTGGGTGTGGCATTTTCGACAAGCGGAGTGGGCCTCTGATGGACCACTGCGCGAGGAGTGATGGGAGCACGAAAGTGCAGGATCAAGTAGCGTTGAGCAGCCGATTACTCTAAAGAATAGGCTCGCCGAGATGAACCGGGAACATCGTTGATCGCGAAGCACCACCGCCCCGAAACGGAGATGGGGATTATATACCGTCCGAACAAGGATTGGGAGGAATTTGGACAAGAGAAAATGACCATTGACCACTACTGCCACATTCCTGGGGAAAAGCCCACTGAGCACCGCACACACCTTGCGCCGTATTGCCTGCATGTTCTGCCTGCGTAGCGACTGCATGAAAGCCCGCTCGAAGGAATTAGATGGCTCGGTTGCGGCGCCTATGTATGTATGTATGTGCAAATAGCATACTCCAAAAGAAAAAAAAGAGCGTCTTTTTTTATCCTAACCCACCAGGTTTGTTGGTGGTGGTCAATCAAACCACGCAGGTCGATAAGAATGCCCAAGGCTCAACTCGACTTAGATCATCATCTCTTGCCGCGGCCCACCACCTGAAACAGAGATTGACCGCTGGTGAAATGCAACAGAGTCAACATCCCTGCTGGCGGATTGAACTCCGACCCCAGCATTGGCAAGTTGATGCTGCTAACGTTACTTGTCTTTGAAACGACGAGCCTCACTTTACCTATGTCTCGATGCAGTACGTGTACGCGAGCGAGTCTATCGTTCGGCGGATAGAAGGAGGTGTGAATGGCGGCATGTCTAGGTGTCTCGTCATCATCAGCATCACCACCACCATGACCACCATGACCATCCTCACCATCCTCTCAATCACACTTCGTTGGTCTAGGAAGGTGAAGAAGGCTCGGTTGTAGAGTAGCTAGCTTCTACCTAGGCACATAGCTAGAGGCATAGATAGACAGATAGATAGATAGACAAACAGGAATATACAGTGGATGGATGGCTGGTAGCTCTCTGGGTGGAGAGGGACGCGTTAGGCAGGTGGTTGGGGGGAGGGCAGTCACGAGATCTGGTCAGGCAAGCAGGCCGGGAAGCTGTTCGCTGGAGCTGTTTGCTGGAGCTGCTGGAGAAATCTCGTATTACCGGATTGAGGGAGCATTAGAGGCGACGACGACGATGGAATTAGTTGGAATTGGATTTAGGTTGTCGGCTGTCAAAACGGGTGCACGCGCGTCACGCTTGTTGTGATTGTCCGCCCGTCACGCCTGTCGCCTGTCGCCTGTCACGCTTGTCAATCTGAATTGATCATGGATCAGGATGATGGACTGCCAATGGACTGCCAATGGACTGCCAATGGACTTGCCATACAAAAATATGCCTTGAGCTTGCTGCACGGACCATCCAATGCACCTGCGCAGTAAGTAGAATACGGAGTAGGACAAGAACAAGCCCTAGCACAGCTCCGCCAAGACATCCCACCTAACCCTGCCCAATTCACTTTGAGCCGCCTCGCCCAGCTACTCACCCCGCCATGAGAAGGCTCTTCTGACCGCCAGAACCACCCCCGACCTCCCTCCCATTTCCACCCAGCTCCACCATGGACGACTTCAACAGCGACACGGATAGCGACTATACCAGCTACTGGCGAGACTGGGTAAGTTGTTTTGCGCTTCTTCTGCTTCTTCCTCTTCTTCCTCCCTCCATACACATACACCCTGGATACCACAACACCCCCGCAAACATTGGAGTACAAGTCGGATTCCATACATTGAACGCCCGTTCCACATTTATGCGCTTGCATGCCATGCAGCCTCCCGCCGAGATTTCAACATTTCAACCCCCAAAGACCTAGTCATATATGTGGGAAGACGAGATGGAACATCTACAAAGGCCGTGTGGAATAGCTGGTATGTCGCAACGTCGAAAACACCTGTTCGACAACATCCTAACACTATCGGTAGCCGGTCCTGCTTTATCAAGGGCATGAAACATGCAAAGCATTGTATTCACGCGCCTAGAATACCTACCCTACCATACCCCCCATTCCAGCCTGCTGTATGACCACTCGCATAAACTCTATAAATACAAACATTCCGCGACGAAACACCATCTCTACCCCTAGGACTCAGGCCTAGGATACTGGATATACTGCGCTCCATGGATAACAATAATTCAAGGAATAGAAGAAGGCTAACAGGGTACTCAATACAGTTCATCTCTTCCCGCGGAAATGAATACTTTTGCGAAATCGACGAAGAATACCTCACCGACCGCTTCAACTTGACGGGCCTTAATACCGAAGTGCAATACTACCAATATGCCCTCGATCTCGTAACCGACGTATTCGATGTCGACTGTGACGACGACATGCGGGAGCAGGTTGAGAAGTCCGCTCGACATCTTTATGGTCTCGTACACGCGCGGTACATAGTGACGACACGAGGGCTCGCAAAAATGGTACATCATCCCTAATCATAATTCCCTCCCCTCCATGATTCCAAAAACTAACCTCTTCCCTCCCAGCTCGAAAAGTTCAAAAAATCCGACTTCGGAAAATGTCCCCGCGTCCTCTGCGGCTCTCAACCCCTCCTCCCAATGGGCCAATCCGACATCGCAAACACCACCCCCGTAAAACTCTACTGCGCCCGCTGCGAAGACCTCTACAACCCCAAATCCTCCCGCCACGCCGTCATCGACGGCGCCTACTTCGGCACCTCCTTCCACAACATCCTCTTCCAAGTCTACCCGGCCATGCTACCCGCCAAGAGCCTCAAGCGCTACGAACCGCGCGTGTTTGGGTTCAGGGTGCATGCGGCTGCGGCGTTGGCCAGGTGGCAGGCCGATAGGAGGGATGAGATGGCTGAACGGCTCAGAGGGGCGAGGGTGGAAACAGGGTTTGTGGAGGAGGTTAGTGAGGATGAGGAGATGGAGGGTGATGAGGGTGGTTTTGGTGGTGTAATGGGATGATTTTTTTTTCGTCCACGGAGAGATTGTAATTGTGACTATCTGATTGTATCGGGATCGAGGGGGAAATAACCTCTATCCCGTTTGTTACCCACCCCTCTATCCATCCACGCACCCTTCCAAGGTTCACAACTGAAGGACCAATCCTCGTCCATCATAACTGATGGTTGGAAGGGTGTAAAGATGGACGGATAGAACGAAAGGATGCACACGAAACGAACATTGTTGAAGTAGACACTTACCTACCTCATTACTAAAACCTTCTACCTCAACCCCTCAACCACGAATGAACCTTTCATGTTTGTTGCATGGACCATGGCGCTTCTGGCTTTTGTTCCCGTTTATTCCGGATTTTAGGGGCTTTAATAGGTAGTTGGGTAGAATATATATAACTTGAAACATGAAACCTTTTGGAAACGATTAAGAACCTAAGTTGTACCCGTGGACATACAACCACTCACCCACAAAGCCTCTTCTTCAAAATCTCAAACCTCACTCCCAACTAAACAAAAAAAAAATACCAAAAATTACAATCTCCTAATTTCATTCATACTCATATAATAAAAAAAAAACTTAAAATAAAAGAACAATCATAAACATTTCCCATTTCCCATACCATCAATCCATCATCATCTTCACATAAAATCCCTATAACACAAAACCAACTAACCAGAAGAAGAGAACCAGCTCTACTCGACTCAGAAGAGAGAGAAAAAAGCGACCGTAGATGAGTAGTAGTAGTAGTAGTAGTAGTAGCAGTAGTAGTAGAAGAAGAAGAAGAAAAAGAAGAAGAAGAAGAAGAAGAGGAAAAAAGAAGCAACTCCCACGCTATGCTATACCTTCTTCACCCCTTCACCTACACACAACTAAAACAACTTCTTCAACCAACTCCCCCTCTTAGCAGCCCCACCATTACCAGAAACGTTTTTCCCGTCCCAAGTCCTAACAACCGGTTCCGCATACCCAGAAGGCTGTGCATAGCTCTTGCCACGTCTCCGTCTATGATTCGGGTCTTCTTCGTTCTCGTCACTGACTTCTCTTCGGCGATGTTTGCGATCAGATCGTTCTCTATCTCGTTCCTTTTCTTTCTTGCTTCTCCGTCCTGCGATCCTTAGTCTGATTTCTTCGTCCGCTGATGGTGTTTCCTCGTCTCCGCGTTCGCCGGGTGGAGGGTCTAGGACGGTTTCCGCGATCGGGACTGGGAGAGGTGGTTCGTTGGATAGAGAGTCTACCCAGGAAGATGTCTTGTCGCCACCTCTGGCGAGGTAGGGGCGATCTGGATCGACGGCTCTAGGAGTGCGATGATGACGGCTCGTGCCGTTGCGTTCGTCGAAGTAGTCGGTGATGGGTTCGCCCTTGGAACCGATATACTCTGACGCGCGACGAGAGCGGCGGTCTTCGTGGCGACGGCGACGTGCATCGAGATCTTCATCCATGTGGGAGCGACGACGGTCGGTACGGGGACGGGGACCAGAACCATTCACTTCGCGCTCTTGTTCTCGAAGCTCTTTCTCTCTGCGGCGGGCAGCCCGCCGGGCTTCTACCTCACGAGCTTCGTTGTCGCGAACAGCACGCTCTTCTGCTTCACGAGCTAGTCGTTTCTCTTCTCGAGCGGCTTCCCTGGCGGCCTTTCTAGCACGCTTCTCTTCCTTTTCGGCATCGCGGGCATCGCGGACTCGGCGCTCGCGGTCTTCTCTGTGACGAGCTTCTTTTTCTTCGAGGATGGCACGCTTGCGTTCTTTCTCTCGTCGACGGTCGACTTTGGGTTCTGCTTCTGCCATTCCAGCCTCCTTTTCTGCGCGCCTGGCTCGTCGCTCCGCTCTCCGTGCCTCTCTCTCGGCCGCCTCCGGGTCGACAGGAGCGTCAGGTGTAGGTAGTGCCTCATCGGGTTCCATTCCACGCGCAGCTTCCTTCTCTGCACGTCGAGCTCTACGTCTAGCCTCGCGCTCGGCATTCTCTACATCTGTACCGTTGTGATCAACCTTGCGACGTTCATGACGCAGATGCCTAGAATCTCTAGCCTCGTCATCGGTCATTCCACGAGCCGGCGATCGCTTGCGGCGTCGCGCACGTTCATCTTCTGTCTCGTATGGGTTGCGACGACGCTCACGTCGTTCCTCAGCCTCAGCCGGTCGTTTACGAGACGAGAATCCGAACATGCCCCTAAGACCATCTGCCTTCTTCGTCCTGGATTCCGAGCGCTTCCTTGCCTCCCGTTCACTCCTGTGTTCCCGTTCACGATGAGGTATGTCCATAGGATCGAGTACAGGCGGTGCATCGACCATGACTGGGTCGTCGGGGCTGGGGGGTCCGTTCATCATATAGTCGTCAGGTGAGTGATGCTTTGACCTGCGATGGGATGGTTCTGGTCGATGGGGAGGATATTGGTCTTCTGGGTCTACCATGACCATGTCGTCGTCGATAGCGTAGGGGTCGGGTACGGCTGAAGTACTGTTGTTAGCCTTGCGCTCCCGCTTAAGTATAATGGTTCCCAATAAACTGGCTTGCTTACCTCTAGCCTTGCTTTTGCCCTTGTCTCTTTTGCTAGTAGTTCTCCGACCCGACGAACCCTTCATTCCCATGACTTTAGCGGCCTTCGACGAAACCTTCATGTCGGTATCTGTTGGTGGGGGAGACATCATGGCCGCGTCATCTTCAATCGAAGGGCGTCGCGACAAAGGGTTGGGTGTTGCTGACGCGCGCATTGATTTGCTGCGAGAAGGCGGGGGCGGAGCGCCGAACATAGAGAAACTGCCCCCACGAGAGTGGCGGGTTCGTGATGGGGTCTTACTCAGCTTATCAGATCCAGATGACTTGCTCATCATATCCTTGTCCCTTGAAGATACGCGAGCGGATTTAGATCTGGATATCCCAGGCGCTGCTCTCGACGGTGTTGTAGTGACAGTCGCTCCATCGTCCATGGACATTTTTCTAGCCGACTTGGGCCGTTGTGTTGGCGCTGCGCCGCCCCAGAATCCCCAACCTGCAGCGCCTGCTTTACTCCCACCTTTCGTGCGGTCCTTTCTAGCCGGCTCTGGTGGTGGGGTTGGAAGTTTCCCGGGCATATCATCGACATCCATTGGAGCATCTTCGAAAGGCTCCTCCTCTTCGAGGGGCTCCTCTGCGATGGGTTCATCAATGACTGGCTCGGGTTCCATGGCTCTAGTACCCCTCTTCTTCTTTTTGCCTGTGGCCCAAACACTACCCCAATCTACAATTGCAGGCTCCGGTTCAGGCTCCGGTTCAGGCTCAGGTTCGTCGATAGCTTCAGGTTCTGGCTCTGGCTCTGGCTCGACAGGCTCCGGTGGAGGTGGTGGCGGAGGCGGAGGAGCTTCAACAATAGGCTCTGACCTCCTTTTGCTGCTGCTACTCTTCTTCGATGAAGATGATTTTGATAGTTTTGATGATTTCTTCGACTTCTTCTCTACAACAGGCTCTGGTTCAGGAGCTGGAGGTTCAAAATCTTCGTCTGGGAAACCACCTGGAAGAGGTGATGGTACCTCAGGAACCTCGTCCACAGGATCCGGAATAATGGTAGGTTCAGGGTCTAAGACGACGACTGGTTCAGGCTCTGGTGAAGGCGACCTCTTCTTGTGCTTTGAAGAAGATTTCTTATCCTTCTTGGAATCCTTTTTCGAGTCTTTTTTGGAATCCCTCTTCGAAGACTTCTTGGGTGTGGGCTCGACGACCTCCACAAGTGGAGGAGGTGAGGGAGGTGGCGGCGCTTCCGGCTCCGGCTCTACTTCTAGGTTAGCCTTTTATCCAACATGACTTTTACTTATATTCGTAGAGGTGGTCCCTATCAGTGGCAATTACGTGGGTTGACATACCGTTGTCAAAAATAGGATCTTCTGCCACGTTCGCGTCGTCTAGAATCAGAATGTCCTCATTGGCTGGAGGAGGCGATGGCGGCAGTTCCTCCTTTTTAGTCTTCCGCAACGAGATGCCCCATCTGCTTCCCCAACCACTTGGAGCCTCAACAGGCGGCCTAACTACTTCCCCTAATTCTGCAAGGAGATCCTCCTGTGGGACATCTTCAACCATTTTCAAAAGTTCGTCGTCTGTAGGAGCGGCTGGTGGAGGTGGTGGTGGGGGCGCCGGAGTCTCTTCAAACACTGCAGCGGTCGCAGCAATTTTGCCCTTCTTCTTCTTTTTTCTGGAGACAGGTGCTTCGTCAACGATGGCAACGATCTCGTTTGCTCTGGCAGCCTCTTCAGCTTCCCTAGCCAACCTTTCCTCCTCTTCTTTTGCCGCAAGCTCCTGTTCAATTCTCTCCTGTTCAAGCCTCTCTTGCTCGAGCCTCTCCTGTTCGATTCTCTCCTGTTCTTCTCTCTCTTCTCTCTCTTTTTCCTCGCGCTCCTTTTTCTCTCGAGCCTTCTTTTCTTTCGTGGTCTCTTTCTTTTTAGACCCCCAGCCCCAGAAACCGCCAATAGGCTGCGGATCTTCTTCCTCCTCCTCTTCCTCAACTACAGGTTCTTCAACCGGAGGAGGCTCTTCGATCGGAGGGGGATCTTCAACTTGAATAAGGTCTTCTAGCGGAGCAGGAGGTTCCTCGATTACAGGAGGAGAGGGTTCAGGTTCTTTCGAACTCTTCTTCTTTTTCTTCTTTGAGGAAGAACTACCCCAGATATCGACCTCTTTCACTTTCGAAGACTTCGAAGAACTCTTTGACGAAACCTTTGGTGGTGGAGCTTCGATCTCTTTTGGAGGAGGCAATTCAGGTTCGACAACGCCACCTTTCTTCTTTTTCTTGGTCTTCTCAAGATTCCATGATGCACTTCCGAAGGGATCTTCTTCAACGGGTTGCTGGATGGGAATTGAAGATGCTTCGTCAGTAATCTCAATAGGGTCTTTTGAGCTCTTTTTGCCGTTCTTGCTGGTACCCCAGGATGGGACCCCCCAGTCATCATGTACTCCAGGCTCATCAACGCCATCGGGAGTCATAACGACTTCAAGCTCATGGTCGTCATGGTGTCCCTTCTTCTTTTTCCCTCCACCCCAGATTGAACTTAGACCCCAATCAAGACTCTTTCGTTGTTCAGGTTCAGGTTCTGGCTCAGGTTCTGGCTCTGGCTCTGGCTCTTGGACAGGTTCGGGTTCAGGTTCAGGCTCTGGTTCAGGCTCTGGCTCTGGGACAGCTGGAGGTGGTGGAGGAGCAGGTGGGGGGATTGCTTCTACTGCACCCTTCTTACCCTTTTTCTTCTTTTTCGTAGTAGTCGTTGCGCCCCAAGCTGCACCCCAGTCATCTACAGGTGGAGGTGGAGGTGGAGTTGGTTCTGGAGCAGGTTCGGGAACGGGTTCAGGCTCGGGCTCGGGTTCAGGTTCTTTTGGAGGCTCAGGCTCGGGTTCGGCCCTACCACCTTTCTTCTTTTTCTTATTTGCGCCCATACCCGCAGCCAAGCCCAAACCCATGCTTGAGCCAGTTCCTGTGGCCCAAACACCTTTCCAATCAATATGTGGCGCAGGTTCGAGAGGTTCTTCGTCGGGATCGACGGCAAGTTCCGGTTCCGGTTCGGGCTCAGGCTCAGGAACAGGTTCTGGTTCCGGTACAGGGAGGGGTTCTGGTTCAGCAGCTTTGGTTCCTTTCTTCTTCTTTTTCTTACCTGAGCTGGTGAAAGCTCCCCAATCGTCAGTGGGCGGCGCCGGCGCGACGGGTTCAGGAGTTGGTTCTGGAGGAGAAGTGTCGTTAATTGGCGTTTCTTCCTTGACTTCTTCAATTACTCCTTTTTTGCCTTTCTTACCCTTTTTTGTCGTAGTTGTTGTGCCCCATCCTCCCCAGTCATCTTCTGGTTCCGGTTCCAGTACCGGTTCGGGTAGGGGGGTGGGTTCCTCGGTAACGCCCTTCTTCTTTTTCTTCTTTTCCTTTCCGGGGGCACCAAAGGAGAAATCCCAGTTGTCTTCAGGTTCGGCTATAGGTTCTGGCGCAGGAGGTTCTGGAGCTGGTTCGTGGGGTGGTGGTTCCTCTTTCCTCTTCTTTTTGTCCTTTTTGGCATTACCAAAGCTAAATCCCCAGGCATCCTCTTCCTCCTCTTCCCTTTTAGCTTCAGCGGGAGATACAGCTGTGACCGCGTTAGAAGTAAATGCATCACTAAAGTTGAAGTCGTGGCCCGAAGGAGATTCCTGTTGATTCTTACCAGAGTCCCATGGATTGTCGTGTTTGTCCTGTTTGGATGTCCTGGAGTCCGTTCCAAAGGCTTTGCTGATCCATCCACCGAAACCAAAGCCTGTTTTAGGTGATTCCTTTGCCCCAAAGCCTAAGCTTAGTTTGGGGGCATTGTCTGGTGGACCATCATTGAGCTGGATATCTTCAAACGTTGTTGCAGGAGCTGCAGGCGGAGCCGGGGGCG
>AJFL01000976.1:0-14946 GCA_000467735.1 Rhytidhysteron rufulum CBS 306.38 | reverse complement strand
AAAAAAAAAAGTGGTATCTACTCATGCTGGATGGAGGATATCCCCCTCTTCCATCTCATCCGGTCATGTCATCTAAATACCCTTATCCAATTTCCAGACCGAGAAACTCCATTAGGCCTGCTACTAACAAAAGAAAAGAAGAAGAAAAAAGTAGGCGTGTGAAGGTGGTATAGGTGGCAATAGAAGGGGAAAACGCCACCTTGAAGGTAATGCAAAAGAAAATATACCCAAAGATATTCTCCCAGGCATATTTCTTCGTGAGAATGACAAGAGAACAGGGAAAAAAGCTTGCGTAAAAAGTAACGTGGCTCGCAGAGCCAACGCTATGCCCAGCCGGAGGCGAGAAGGAAGAAAAACAAAACTGAACTCTTAAGAGATCTAACGACCAAGCGTCGCTTTCATCTTATCAGGTTTCCCAAACCACTAAGCTTGGACCGTTTGAATTTGGTCCTGGTTTTGGCTCTTGCATCTCAGTCTCTGATCCTGCTCTCTTCGTCTCCATGAACTTCACCACACTCCTCTCTGCTACTCGCTCCAAACCTGTCCTACAACTTGTGCAAATCCTCAGGCAACACCATGTGCACGACCATCGATCTTCCAAGTCTTCTTTGTAGCAGAGCATGCATGGAACAGGAGCAAATTTGTTCATAGACCGGTGGAAGCGCGCGTGATGATGGTAGCATTCGGTATGAATAGGTCGTATCTCGGGGGCCGTCGTCGCTCGAGGCCGATATGAGTTTACCATCGACTTGGTCGTCACAACCGAATCGCGTTTTCGGTTTACATTCGAACTCTGAGTTGCGGCTCGATTTCGTACAGGAACTGGCTCCGGATTTGAGGGCTCTGGCTTAGCTGGTTCGAGAGGTGATACCGGGCTTCGAACTGTTGGTTGTGCCGCCGCTACGGCGTCGGGGGAGGCAATAGGGGAGGGCGTGGGGCTCGGCGTAATGGTATTCAGATAAGCCCTTGCGTTTTGGAACCCTGAAGGGGCCTAGGCGCACCAGCGTCAGCTTCGTTCTCATGCTTAAAAATGGATGCAGCGAACGTGAGCAGAGGCGCTGCTACGCCTAACATGCTCTGAAGATCTACCACAGGGACGCAGGTGCGGCTGCGCTTGCGTCCCATGTTGTATTGGGCAGGAATTGCACGTACTTTGAATAAGTCGAAGCCTGTGCTGCTTTTGCCGCGGGCGTGTTTTACCGACGATAACGACCTCTCTTCCTCTGGGTTGATGTTTGCTCCGGGAGGTTGTACGCCGTATTTGGAGGGCGATTCTTCAGGGACAGGAACCGGCGCGGGAATGGTAGGAGATTTGACATTGTCTTTGGGAGCAGGCGAAGAGTCCATTGTGATATTGGTCGCTGGCGTCGAGTCGCGGTCCCGGGCCAAGGTGCTGGTCGTTTGGGAGTCTTCGGATATTTGGGTCGTATCTATAGTTGATGTTTCAGATGGCTGAGTGCTCCTCTGGGTTGCTATGATTGCAGCCGCGACAGGCCTGATTCCTTTCCGACCACGGGATAGGTCGGCGAGTGTCAGTGCCTTCTTGCTGTCATCGTTGCTGGGGACTGGCCGCCGTTTGATCTCTACGGAGGAGACTGGCTTGTCGGCCTTGACCGTGGAAGCTTTAGATAGCTTGTTGCCCATATCTGCTCTCAGCTGCGACTTTTCCGGCGGCGGGGGAGGCAGTCCTGGCAAAGGGCGGTCGGGGAGTGGTCGATCCTGCAACGACTGTGGAGGTGGTGGTTTGGGAGTGGAGGTGGTGGTGATGGCGGCGACGGTGGCTGGCAGCGTCGCGGTGGACCCGTTACTCTTGGTAAGCTTGAGCGAGGGAGGTTTGGCAGAGCGAGACATGGAGCGCGAGACGATTTTGGTGGGCGACTGGCTGTGGTCGTTGCTGCCGTTGCGGGCGCTGGGGCTGCTTGGCTCGACTAACGGTGCACGTGTCAGTCACGCTATTCCTGCTTCATTTCGGCTTCCTTTGGCACGATGCTCTTCCTGCCCTTCCTGCCCTTCCTACCCGTCCTGCCCGTGAGCTGCTGCATGTCGTCGTGTGCTATGACGCGCCCAAAGGGTCGATCAAGTCCCGTTGCGAAGCATACCACAACCACTCGCAATATCAAGACGCTCGCCCCATGACATGACAAACAAGCTCACAAACATGCACCAACAACGGCCGTGACGGAAAGGAAGACCAGGCAAGCGACAGAAGAGGACGGAAAAAGAAAGAAAAAACATATCATGTACCTCTCAATTGGAATTGCATCATAAGCGGAGGAAGCGGCTTCTCGTCATTCTTCGCCGGTGGTGCTGGCGGAGGAGGGAGCTCTTTCAACGCCGCAGCCGGCGACATTGCATACGGCGACGAGTCTTCATCACCAAACGAAGTGCCATAGTCGTTCAGCAGAGCGCTGATGACATCCTGCCGGTTCGACGGAGCCGTCAGGGAGAGTGCCGGTTGTGCCATGACGGCGGCCATAGCAGAACGTTGAGGGCAGGTGGGCGGTGACGAGTATTTAAAGAGAGGAGGTTAGGAAATCAACTTGGAATGCAACACCCAATAATGCAGCGATCCGGCGCAACAACAATGAATGAATGACATAAACGAGGGAAAGAGCGAATGCAACTGCTGATATGTAAAAGAAGGGAATGAGAGAGTGTATATGCAGAAGCCACGGAGATTTCCAAAGGAGCGCAGGAGTTGAAATGTAATAATGTGCAGAGGCACCTCTTCCTCCACCTGGCCGGACATTCGTCGCCGTCTCAGACAAAAAGACTCCTCCCCTGGCCATAAGGCTGACGGTAGTCGTGACAGCCAATGCAAACCCTGGATGTTTGGGAATCCGCCCATTTCCTGCCCGTCCGTCCCACCAAGCAAGCGAGGATCCTTGCTATCCTGCAGTTGCTGGCCCGAGATTGGAAGGGCATTGCACTTCTCTCGCTGTGGGGAAGTCTGGAGAGCACACGACGACAGCCCATGGAGCGACAACCACCAACGGTTGTACGCCCGCGTTCTCTAGAACACCCATCCAGTCTGTACGTTCTACATATCTGCGGAAGAAAGACGAAGGAATTCGATCAAACAGGAGCGCGGGCAGCTCAGGGGTCATAGTGAGGTAGGATGCAGAATCATGACGCCTGAGTGGCCTGGAGGAATCCATTAGACGTTTCGCCTGTGACAATCCGTCGATCACGCAGCACGTGATAGCCACTACTGTTTCATTAAACCAAAACGGGTTACTGGGAAATCATTTCCACCCGTGGACCTTCCCTGCATCATCCTAGCTTCTCCGTGCCCTGTTCCCGGTCTGAAGCTTGATCTAGTATTTCACTCTTTGTCTATCGTTACATTGTGATTGTCCAGGCTGACGTACAAGTCTTAGCAATCCTACTATTTATTATTATTCTAATATTTATAATTAAGGGTCAAGAATTATCCACATATATCTATGGCAGAACCCTCTCCATTTCCCAGAATATGAACAGGTATTCTCCGCAGGCAGCTGGCCGTGCAAAATCCCAGACCATATCCAACCCACCATTATCCCAACGGGAGCCATAATCCCCCCCGCGCACAGCCAGAGCCTTTTGAAGTAGTCCAAGAACGCCATATGCAGCATTGCCTAAATACAATGCCTTTCCTGCTCCCACCCTCGTTTCCCATTGCACCGATCGTCATTCCAATTTGCCCACGACACCCTGGACTTGTTGGATAAATAAAATTCCTCCCAACGCCGGCGCTGATGTTTTAGGTAGAAGCAGAATTCTAGGAAAAAGATGAATACAAGATAGAAAATAGTTAATTCGGTAGGAGAGTCGGTGATTCGAACACTGTCTGGTATCGCCAAGAAGCCAGTGCCGGAGATACCCATCAAAATATTATAAGAAAACGGCAAGGAACATGAAGATTAGGGTAATAGTAGGAGCCAGGCCGGTGCCCAGCGTTCCTGCTCCAGCTTTCAAGGGTGCCGCGGTCTGGTTGACAAACGTCGGTCCGCACCCCACATCAATCTGCTGTGCGGCGATGCTGTATGTTCGGCTGATTGGCTGAGTAGTGTTACCGGCAAACGAGGAGTAAATGGCCATGGTATTTTGCAAGCAGGTGTTGCATGTAGGTCGAGATGAAGCAGGAAGAGCAACACCTAGAGGTAAATAGTACGGGTATGAATCGGTCACAGCTGTGGTATTGGTAATTGCATTGGCAAAGCCTAGAGATGTTGTCAGAACGTGCCTGCCTCTCTTTGAACCTTCTGCGCCTTGAACGTACAATAACTCCCTCGACTATCTCTGAGGCATGCTGCCTGGTATAGGGGTTGATAAGATAGGAAGCCATTGTAGGCCTGTAAGACGAATGGATTGTCGTTGTGATAGTCCTCCTGACAGTTGTCTTCTTCCTTGATCGCCCTCCCGAACTCGTTCATCACACTAGAACAAGTGTTGAAATTGACATTGCAGGTTGCATCGAGAGTGGTAGTAATTCGCACAAAGGACTTGGTGGCCTCGAAGAACTCGCTTGAAGTCTGAAAATACGTGGTTAGCCGATTTTGGGGAGGCGAGAGAGAGAACCTCCGTGTCAGCGTACCTGAAGAAGGAGAGAGAAGGGATGGCAATTGCTGAAGGTGTCGTTGCTAAGGAATCGTTGAAAGAAAGACTGGCATGAAGAAGTGAAGTTATTGCCCAGCGCCGAATCGAAGGGTTCCGGGATAGAGGTAACGGTAGAGGTCGCCTGTGGATCAGTGTTCAACGTCGCCGTTGCACTGCTATCCCGAGGGAACAGATGCATTCGTGGAGACGGCCGGGGCGGCGGACGGGTGTCGACGAGAAGATCAGCTCCAATCCAAGCAAGGTCGTGTCGATCACCATCACCACGTGCTGGTTCCTGATCAACGAGGGCCGAAGCGCTCCCGCAACACAACAGAATCACGACCAGAGAGAGGAGCAAGCGGACGCTCACGGCGAGGGACCCTCGTTTGATATAGGAGCGGGAGGACTTAGCAGCCGAGATACGCTGCGGTACTCGTGCTTTCGGCACGGTCTTGCTGGCGTGCGCCGTGTGCTTTAGGTGCGACAATCTCGTGGGTGGACCAGAGGGCATGCCGGGCTGCTGCACGTACGGTCTGGACACGGCAGCGCCAGAGCATCTTCCCGAGAGCTTCATCCTGGAAATGGACCACGGCAGAGATGATGCGCAGCAGCAAGTGTCTCTTGCACAGAAGTTCATCATTGTAGCGACGACGTGCATTCGCCTTTTTGCATAACCATGACCGTTCCCTTATAGTGCTAATGATCGCTGCGCCTAAAGACGATTGCGATTAGACCTGTGTGTCATTGAGTCCTGACCAACTGGCGTCGGGCGTTGGCCGCAGTCCAATTGAGCGGCGACCTGGGCTGTCCAGTGGTGCCTTGCAGCAGAGCTGGCGGAGATGAGAGGGTAGTACCTGGTCGGCAAGTAAGTAAGCCTCGTCGAGATGAAGTGGGTGTAGCGAGCGACGAAGGCGGCGAAAGAGCGACAGCAGTTGGAGGAGGATGGTGTAGTCTGTATACAATACGAGGAACCTTGGAAGGAAGAGTAGAGTGTGGGCAAGGGGCGATCCTACTGCCCACTACCCGCGAGGAGCAAGGAGCCTTTTTGATTTTGTTTGCTACAGCTGCGTCTTCGCCCACCGCGCGGAGTCATCCCCTTCTAATACTAGCGATGGTGAGGACGAGCGCTCTGGACAGCGCGTGGGTTCAAGCCACTTGCCCATGGCAGATGTCGACAAAGCAATTACGCCAACGCCATATGGAATGGCAATCCGTTCGGCAAGTCGACGCCCAGCGCAGGACGGGCAATATGGCCGGGCTGGCTTTGACAGTGTGGCCTGCACCAAGAGGGCTGGAATGTGCACAAGGCCGTACAAGGGGGGTGGTGGTTTGCTGATAGGCTTGCGCAGCCATATTAATTATTGCTCTCCCAACAACGCTGACCCCAAAGCAATACATGTATGTTGGAGGAAATGCTACAATAAGACGGCCATCGAATCAGCAGCCGCGCCGCTGCACCCTCATCGCCCTCCTCTTGTCGTTCATCGGCGCTCTGGCAGCAGTGGCATGAACGATGAAAAAGGGCCCGCGCACAGGGTGACATTGAAAAAGGGAGATGGGCTAGAAAGCCGCTGGTTCAAGCCCCAGATAACGTTTTCAGGCGATAGCTTAATCCGTAGGTGGGATGGGCTTGTTCTAACAAAAGATCCAAATCTGGCCAGCGGACGGCTCAGAAGGAGCGCGCATTGCCAATAAAGCCACTCGTACCACCACCGCCCAGGGACTGACCTCGTGCGCATCTGCATTCCTTCACTTCATCTATCGCCCTAACCCATATCAACCAACAAGGGCGCACCTCACCACATACACACACTATTGCATTGCCTCTCCGGCTGATAATAGCAAGATTCGAGAACAACCTTCCATCGCAGTCAGCTCCAGCCAGTCTCATATCTACCCTTCTCTCTGAGCACTGTCTCAAGGATTTGAAACAATAATAATAATATTGACATACAGTCGACGTTGCAACTCTGCCGCTTGTCTATCCTTCTCCAGCCTTCTCTCTCGGAGAGCTAAATTGGGTACAGACTACCATGTCCTCCTTCGGTCAATTAACCCTAACGGCCCTTTTTCAATATTTGAGGTCAGATAGACTTACGTAGGCTCCTTGCTTGGGCCTTTTAGGGATATCGAAATTCCCATTGCCCATTCCAACCCTCTCGCCATACTCATCTATCCTTGCTGGTCATGCAATACGTTTCATCGACAACTGATAGCGGATGCCCCGGATGCCTGAGGACTATGGAAACCCGCTGACAGTAACCTTATCTGGACCGCACGATGGAACCTTTGGGCAGGTAGGGAAAACCGTGGTTCAATTTTAATTGTTTTCCTATTGATTCTTCACCTGCCAATTCTCCTTTATTAGTTAATAATCAATATCTATCACTTCCAATTTTCTATCTCCAATAGTATGGCTCACGGAAGGACGATGACCTTGTCGTCTGTCGCCTTATTAACTTGGTCGTTCCATATCGTCATATGAAAAGAATCCCTCTCATTAACATATAGAAAAAACCGGATCAAAACAAGCTACTGTCATCATCGAAAGACATCCGCCTTCTAGCTTTCTCGTTTGCTAAGACAAATCTTCCGCGTTCAGCCAAAAAGCCAGACCGTCCGCATGAGTTACAGAACGACGGTTCTACAATACTAATTGGCCAATAAGATCACAGATGAGGCTCAGACTCTGTAAGCCATGTTTTAGCTTATTAATAAGCACCGTGATTGTGAATGAAGCCTTCGTCCTTCGATATTCAATACAGCCAAAAACTACAAGACTCAGATTCCAACTAGACATATGTTCATGTCTACAGCCACACCAGGAAAACTAAAAACTCCTATCACACCAATTCGCACCCAGGAACGCCTCGCTGAAATCCAGAATGGAAGCCAGTCGAAAGAATAGAAGGCAAAAGGATCAACCACCACAGGTATATAAATATATGCCACCAACTCCAATTTTTATGGTTTTGTTCCTTCGTCCATCTTAATCTTAATTTTAAGGGTATCGTATCTCCACCCATCCGTTTAACTAGATTGCGGCGGAACGGCCCTGCCCGAATCTACAATCACCTGCTCGTCGAGTCTCGCGCCCGTATTTCCGTATTCAACCCTCTTCCATGTCGATATCCGAGCTTGCTCCGCATCGATTTCGAAGACACGAATTCTTCGATGATAACCATTGTAACCACCGTATCCACCGAAGCCACTTCCACCCGCATAGCACATCCATAACTCGGCCTCACTTGTCTTTTCGTTTTGGGTCAACGCACAATAATCGTTAACGTGATCGTGGCCACACGAAACGGCCTTAACGCCCTGCTCGACCAGCGCATCCTTGAAGTGTGAGTTGAACCCCGGGGCTGTGACGCCTTCTTTCCATGTACCAACTGTAGGGTTGTCCGAATCACGGTATTCTGGGAGCGGAATGTGAATGAAGGCCATATCGAGATGGATATGTGTGTAATGCTTGTGTGCATCCTTCAGTCCCTGTGCCGTGTCTTTGAACCACTGGATCTGTTTCGGTTTTAACCAGTCATACCCCTTGAATTGTCTCTCATCTGGGGAATAGCTATGCGTGTCAAGGAAATAAAGAGTTAGCGCAGAATGCTTGTTATTCCCATGTGCTAGCACTTCTACGAAATAATTACCGACGCCCTCGATATCAGTAGAGCCGGCTTCGGAGAGCGAAAAGGGGAGAGATTCGAGGAGCTGCATTTGCGCTGCACGGGAGAGGGAGCCTTCGTCATCATGATTACCAAAAATGGCGGCATAAGGGATAGCGTGTTCAGCCAGCATGCCAGCAATCTTGAAAAGGGCCTAAGTGTATTGTAAATATTCATCCTCGATATTTGTCTGTTTGGAAAGGACTGTACTTACGCTCTGAGAATCCGGTGCAGTTTCGCCGTTCACCTGGTCACCAGATAGCACAACGAAGTCTGGTTTCTCATCATCAAGCATTTTGGCCACGAACTCCAGTGTCCTTGGGTCCGCATCACATCTACCTCCATTGTAATTCTTTGGCTCCGGATCTCTGCAAGCACCCAATCCAGTGCTGAGATGCAAATCTGATAGTTGCATGATCTTGAATTTTCCGTCTTTTCTGATCCTCGGGATGGGCTTCTCGAATTTGCGGGGCGGTCCTCGTCGCACCGTCAAGTGTGTCTCAATGGCATCTGCCGAAGTATCTAACAAGAGCGCGCCCGGTTTGACAATTTCCCACCCGGGTCTTGGCTCCACAGCGTCTGCACCGAAAAGGAGGTCTACAGATGTGACGACGTTCTTCGAATCACTCGCATGTCGCTTCGCTGACCTCTTCAACCATATTCCAGCGGGCCTCGACTCCCATTTCTCTGTAGCTTGCTTCTTCTCGCCCATGGCAGGGTCAAGCTTTGAAGTCCGAACATCTAAAATGACCTTGTCCTCATCCGTAAGCTCTTCTTCCAATTTCCTCTTGATGTGGATGTAGGCCTTTGATACCCAGCCGGTGCTCAAGTACAGATCCTTATCTATGCGATGCCACTTGTCAGAGTCGAGCTTACAGCTTGAAAGGGGGTTGAGCTTCGAGCATGTCTGAACAGTTATATCTGTTATAATAAGGCCTTCGTGGTGGAGAGGTAGGTGGGAGTGGATGGATTGGGGGAGCACGCGGTATCGATTGTCGAGGAAGAAGACGAGGAAGAAGACTATGGTGGTAAGGAGGCCGAGCTGGATGCCCGTTCGGACCTGGTGGGATCATCAGTACGAGAGTTTAGAAACTGATATGCATATACAGCAGAACCTACAATTCTTCGTGTCATGGTGTTGCAAGGGTATGCCAAAGGGCAGCTTTCGGGGGTGGGCTGGCGGGGGGCGGGAGGAGCGAGGATTGATGACGGGTGTGGTGTCAGTCTACTGTGCAAGGAGCAGGTCTACACGGGTCGCCATGCTTGAGGCCTGCTTTGCTTGGTGGGGGGGAGTAATGTTGAAGGGGAAGAATGAACAGACGAGGTTGTTGTAGGTATACGAGCGCCGTACCAAAGCACACGACGGACCTCTGTCCTCTTGGCTGGCTCCTGGTCGAGTTACAGGCACTCTCGTACCCCGGACCTCTTTTCTTAAACATCCCTGCCTAGGCGCAAAGCAGGCAAGGCCAGCTCGAAAGCAGAGAAGCCGCCAAGGCACCGCCCTCCCGGCGCACCTCCAGGGCTCAATCCATCAGCTAAGCGATCAACCACCCTTCCGTCACAACCGACGGTCCTCTCTCCAACACCTTCTCCAACACTTTCTCCAACACCTCCGATATAAAACAACAACAGACAGATTCAATTGAAAGGCCAAGAACGCGGCCATGATCACTGCGCCCTCGGCTCCCACGACGATCTTGCGGCGCGCTCTACCAGGCTCTGTTCCACGCTGCCGGAGGTGTCTGAGCCAGGCCGCAGGCAAACGCGGCTTTCAAGGCAGGTCCAGCTACTTAGCCACCCATTCGATTCGGATTGAAGTGTCTGACGAATTATGCGCAGCGGACGACGTCGTGATCCTCCGCCCCAAACAAGATCCTGCGGCTGACGGCATCTTGGCCAAGCTTCGGCCATCCAAAATCACCAATACCCACCGCGGCACTATCCCCCACGCCGAAATCATTGGCAAGCAGATTCGTGACATAGTCAGAACGACAAAGGGCCACGACTACCGCATCCATGAACCCACATTAGGAGAGTACGTTCGGTTTACTCCGCGCCTAGTTACTCCTGTGCGTCCTAGAACTTCTGAAACAATCACACATCGCTGGTGGGGGGAGATCATGGCGGAAAATGTCTGATTGTTGGCTATAGATCTATCCCGAAGATGCAAACATCATAGTCTCGCTTCTCGATTTACACGTTTCCCCTCCCACGTCCGCTAAGGATGAGAAGGCTCCCCCGTTAGAGATACTCGAGGCAGGCACTGGTCATGGTGGTTTAACTCTACATATCTCGCGTGCTATTCATGCTGCCAATCCAGCCATCCCCGCAGTGCCGTATCTAGCCACCACCGAAGCAGAAGGCGAGGATGCGTTATACCTGGGAGAGTCTGTTACCGACCTCCATGCATCTACCTATGAGTCTTGGAAAGCAAAGCGGCGAGCCATACTGCATACTCTCGATATATCCAAAGTCCATTCCGACCATGCGCAAGGCATTGTAAAAGGCTTTCGCGGAGGGTTATATGGCGGTAACGTAGACTTCCATGTTGGCGATGTATCCGCATGGATTGCATCTCAAAGAGAACAGAGAAAGACCTCAGATCCGTTCTTGTCATATGTCCTCCTCGATCTTCCTAATGCAGACAAGCATCTCAGTACCGTTGCTAAAGCTTTGCATGTAGACGGGCTTCTTACCGTCTTTAATCCTAGTATAACACAGATCACCACTTGCGTTGAGCTGATCCACAAACAGAGGCTTCCCTATATACTAGACCGGGTTGTAGAACTTGGCGGAAATGGTAGCGTAAGACAATGGGATGTGAGGCGGGTCAGGCCACGAGCAACCTTGGTTAAACAGCAGGGACCAGAGAGTGCTGCCGAAATCTTGGAAGAGGCAGCACCAACACCTGAAGGCTCAGAGGTCAAGAACGACCAAGCATCCAGAGGTTTTTGGAGACAACTCTGGAATGCCAGGCTGTGGCCTTGGTCGCTACAGCATTCTCATTCTTCCATAGACAAGAAGCAGGTTGAGAGCACAGATACACAAGGACCTGATTGGACCTTGGTTTGTCGACCCAAGCCAGCAATCTCGGGTGGTGGCTTCGTTGGAGTATGGAGACGCATGAAGCCATCCGCTGATTTCGAGATGAGTTCTACTTCTCTCGATAAGTAGCCGTAGTGTCCATGAGTCCCACCCCTTCATAACTAAAGAACGTAACAACTCATGTGGAAGAATATATTAAGGTGGATACTTGACAGTTCCGACCATTTGGAATTACTGTATTAGTTATTAACCAAAGGAATCATAAATCCTTAGGCACAGATAATTACTTAGTCAACTACTACCGCTTACACCGGACTATCCAATCCAGCATTACAAGTTGAAGATGCAGTATCGCATGCCAACGTCAAAGCATCAGAACTCTCTCCAATCCACAAATTATAACTACCATCAACATTAGGAATGACCCAATTCTGCTGCACGACATCCCAAACGCTCAAATCCTTGCGCGTAACACTCAACTCAACCGTCTGACTCTCCCCTTGTACCAACGTCTTCGTCTTCACGAAATCTCTCAACTGAATAACCGGAGTGTCAAAGGAGATATCGCTAGGGAATTGTACGTAGAGTTGGACAACAGCTTTGCCGGAAAAGTCACCCGTGTTGGTTACCGTGACAGAAACATTATAGGCAATGTCCCAAAGCGCTGGGTTCCCACCGGATGCGCCACCGGCTGGTGGACCTGGCTTTTGAGTTGTATTGTAGCCCTCGGGGTAGGGATATGTGCTTGTATTCCTTGCTGCGGCGGCGGCGTCGGCATCGACTTTCTCGAGCCATGAATACAGGTACCGCCAGATACGGTCGAAGTTCGATGGCCAATATGCTTCGGACGCTGGGGGGATAACGTTCGAGTACGTGGGTGTAGTACCCTTTGCGGGTCTCGCAGGTGGAAGTGTAGTCAGTGGTGTATCAGGGGTAATGGTAGCATCAGATAGGTTGAAGGAGGTGTAGCTGAGTCCGTAGCCGAATGCATATCGAGGCTTGATTTTTTGTTTGTTGAAGTGGCGGTAATCGATGTAGAGGCCCTCACTAAAAGTATCTTGGGGTTGGCCTAGGACTTCAAAGGTCACCAAGTCAAGACTAGATGGATACTCGCTTTCGTTGTGAGGGATCGTGTAGGGAAGGTGGCCACTTGGCGAGACGTCGCCGAAAAGGACTTGTGTCAAAGATTCTCCGGCTTCTTGGCCTGGTAGGTGGGCAAACAGTAGAGCCTTGACGGAGGGAAGATCGATCCATTCTTCTACAAGGATGGGACCCACTGTCTGGACAACTACAATCACGGTTGAATACTTGGCTGCCACGTCTTTCACAAGCTTATCACCGTTGTGCCAGGCGTTTAGACCCGCGGTTGTCCTATCGCCCGGGTTTCCTTCCACAGTGATATAATTCTGATGTATTGGGTAAGCTTCATATGTTGTATCATCGATCAAGAGCAGTACTTACCTCTCCAGCATCAGCAGTGATGAAAACAATAGCCACATCGCCAGCAGTCGAATTTACCCCCAGTGGAACGGAGTCTGAATTGTAGAATACCACGTTTGAAGTTCTGTTGGTAATTGCATCGATAGGAGAATCAATGTAAGGGTATCTCGCACTCCCTGATCCCCAACCCATACCAAGAACACCTTTATTACAGCCCTGGTCAGAGCATGAGTTTATACCATCCGGGTTCCTCTGGGCGGCAGTCCCGAAGACTTTGAGTGAAGAATTGGGTTTTAGCGGCAGAGTGTTGTTCCCGTTCTTCAATAAAGTGAGTGCATCCCGTGATACGTTCCGAGCCACTTCGGCGTGGTTGCCCTGAACGTCAACAAATTCGTTCACAATACCTGTCGGGGATATCAGAGCCCCAGGATACAATGGTCCCTCGGCATCCTGGGTGTATGTTGAGAAATTAGGTAGTGGGTAGTCTTTCTCTTGACCAAGTTGAAGCCATGTGGCGACAACTCTGGTAGCCATGTCATTGAGGCGGTCCACAGGTACGGACCCATTGAGTACAGCTCGAGAGAGCTCGTACATCCAATAAGAATCACCAAACAAAGGAACTGGCTAGAAGTAGAGATATAGTTAGCATAAGTTGTAAAGTGTTGTGAAGCATACATACACCTTCTCCCGGCATGGTAACATCTAATCCAGCGAGTGCAGATGGTACTCCAGAGATTTGAGCAAACCAGTCGGAAACAACAAACCCCTGAAATCCAAGCTCATCCTTTAGGATACCATTCAGGAGATAGCTATTTTGCGAGCATGCAGAACCGTTGACAGCATTATAACTGTTCATGACCGAACCGGCCCCGGCTCTAATACCTTCAGCGAATGGCCACAAATACAGTTCGTGAAGGGTTCTATCGTCGATATTCGAACTGATCCCGGGTTGTATGAGGCTGTACATTCTGTACTCTTCTTGTTCGTTTCCAATCAAGTGCTTTATTGAAGCGATAACGCCTTGACTCTGTACGCCTCGAACTGTCAGGGCACCACCGAATGCTTGGAGAGCAGGATCCGCTCCGAAGCCCTCCCAATTTCTCCCTCCTCTTGGCTTGCGCCCGAGAGGGCCCACGCTTGGGCCGAGATAAACATTCACTCCTTTCCCTCGAAACTCTTCTCCTAAGGCTACACCCCGGGCGTACATCAGCTCTTTGTCCCAGGTAGCTCCGACGGTGATTCCGGGTGGGAAAGCCGTATTATGATCGGTATTACGCACTCCCAAAGGTCCTGGGGAGTCAGTATGGAGCTACGATCACCGACCGGGATAGTTACCATCCTGGAAGCATAGCTGTGGGATGCCAAGTCTGAGTGCGCTCCCAGTATTTCCAACACATCTCCCCATAGAATACCCTGAGCCCGCTGTGATATTGGTTTTCTCAGCTAGGGTCATATTCGCAACTAGGAGGGCGGCTTTTCGATAACTTTCACTCCAGTCCGCCGTCCATCCTCCGTGCGGAGTGGGATAGTAGGGGCTGGCAACGAAACCAGGCGGCACATCTTCACGTCGTTCAAACGCAGTTGCATCGGAGGCAGATGACAAGAGAGGGAGCAAAGAAAGTGATAAGAACGAATGACGAATAAACATTATGATTTACAAATGATGGACAAGAAGGTGTAGGAGCGAAAGACAGTCGTTTGCGTAAAGACACGACCTACCTCATCAACGAAGGAGATATGGGCATAGAAATAGGAGATGCAAAGGCAAAGTCACTCGCCAAACCATGATGCACTAGGATCGGAGGCATCACGCATTTGTAGCATGGCCGATGGGTGTGGATTCATGGCATCCATGGCATTGTAGTGCAAACGAGGTCATAGGCAAGGATGGCGGAAATGGCAGATGATGCAAACAATACAAAGGACCTGCCACCCATTGTCTTCCACCTATCACCTGTCACCTACTGCCTCTACAATTCTACCACCTAGCTGGGCAGGTACGTAGTGTCGCGACAAGATGGGTCGATCAGGGGCGGTACCACTGCCTACCTAGGTACGCAGGGGACAGGCCGTCGGCTAAATAAGTGAGGGCACGAGTAGTATCCTCGCCTGGAGTCTGTCAGTCGGGGAACTTGGTACTTGGTGTTGAACGACTACTCGCACTGCTGAACACTGCTTCGTACTGCTGCTGCTGCTGCTGCTGCTGCTGCTG
>AJFL01000974.1:0-26994 GCA_000467735.1 Rhytidhysteron rufulum CBS 306.38 | reverse complement strand
TTCTCAAAAATTTATATTTATTAAGTTTTAATAATATAGCGGTCTGCCCACTATCGTGTGCCGTACGGATTACGGAGTAGTGGCACAGACCAGGGAAGCAAAGTCAGCAGTTAGTCTATCGGGCACCACCATATTTAACAATGCAGCTCTCTCCCTCGTCTGGTACATAATTGAGCTGGAGGGGTGGTCAGATTCTCCTCGTAACTGATGCTTTAAGAGCCCGAGTCCCAGTGCAAATTCCCTTCTCCCTACCCTCTGCTCGGGCACTGGCGAAGGAGATGTTCACGCGAATACTTCGCTAATGCCTCATAGCTCGAGTCCTCGGCCTGTCTCCTAGGGAGCCAGTCAGAAGTTGGCGGTCGAGCTGCCCCCATTCCACCGCACGTGCAAACGGCTGCTCCAGTCTTCTTCAACCAACCCTCCAGACATTCACACCAAATCTCCACAGGACGGTCAGTTCAACTCCAGCACGCCCGGCTCAACCACACCAACTGACAGCACTTGGACAGACCATAACCTGCTTCATCTAATCCACTCACTGATCGGATGCCACGCTATCCTCCTTTCCCCGCTGCCCTCCACCATACATGCACACGGTTGATGGGGCATGGCATGGGTGTTGCATCCCGCCGAACGCCAACGATATGAGCAGTTCGCATCCCCCCAACGCCAACCCTCGGTGGTCCAGATGACTTCGAGACGGCTGTCGGGGTCGCATCAGTATGCCAGCTGCCATCACCCAGAGCTGAAAGGCAGGGAGCTGGCTAACTGCGGCAGAGGGCATCCCCAGATGCATACTCTGCAGTGAATGGAGCCTAGCGTCCTCTCAATTCGGCATGTGGCATACATTGATCGCTAGACCCGACCCGAACCCGGTCTCATCTCTATACTCTTGTTTTGCTGCCGACCCGACAACCAACTCCTTGATGTGCATATGGCTCTTGTTGATACGCCAGCCCAGTATGAGGACATCCTCGTGGAGCATGGCTCGTTTATATACCATTCGTCGCGTCTATCTGTGACACACCACAACATTTGATTAAACCTGCTCGTGCTAGGTCGCATGACCCTCCTCGGTGCCGACAGTGTTGCGGATGGATGGGAGGTTGTTGAGCCGCTTTGACGGCACAGAGGGGATAAATGAATCGGGACACTCGAAGACGTAGCGTCAATCCCGAAGCCTTTGTGTCTGGTAAGAATACCCGGAGATATTTGAGCAGAGATGACATCTGTCATGGTTGGTGTTTTCTGACGCTGTCCGTATCTAGATCTGACATTTTGATTCACAGGCGCGGTATGTCTTTCGCATCGACAACATGGAAGAAGCCGAGAACACGGTCCCCCAGAGCACCTCCGGGACGTGGCATCCTTCGACTAGGCACGGAGACAACAAGCTGGTGGGCGGTGGCATATCTGGTGGTTATTGGTGCTGTACCGGGCCAGCCATCATATCATTACCGAGCCTGCCTCCTGAGTGTCGACCTTTCAAAACCTTCTCCGTATACTACGGTGACGAGACGGGTTTCTCTGTGTTCCGTGGAGATGCTACCAATCCACCGGCCGACGAGGCCTGGCACAGACTAAAGTTTGATTACGATGATAACACTGGATACTCGTCGTACTTGACCCATGCCGGACAGAATGCGACACTAAGGACCCAACGGAATAATCAAAGTTGGCCACAGATGCTTCTTCCTGATATCTATCACGCTCCTCCTACATCACGGACCACACACCAGCTGTATGGTGGGCTTATCGGAGAACTACCAATATTTCTTGCTCTGATGGCCTTCTCCGTCCATTCGGATAATGTGGCATGGGTACTACACAATTGCTTCGTTGACGGGGTATGGAGAGTGCATTCTGGTCAGCATGGCCGTGAGTTCAACTCCATTCGTTTGCTTCACAGGCTCATAGTTGCAGGCACTCATAAGAGAGGGCTCGTGGTTAGAGTCTGGTCCTATCCACCCACCACCAACGAGGACTTGACCCACCTCGAAGGGGGCACTGCAGGCAGTAAATACTTCTGTTAGGATCCACGAGGTAGTAGTGCTGATGATATCCGTGCTTGATATTGTGATGCCAAGTGTGTGGTAATTATTCACTCCTAATTTGCTAGGGACGTTTCAAGTTATCTGTTCGTTATATATTCGGTGTGATCCTTCACCATTGTATTTATTTAATTATCCCCATGTGTCCGATTCTAGTACAGGTGCCACCTCCTAAATCACAATCCTACCAAGGGATACCTAATCTCTACTAAGATCACGCCTCTTTTTTTCTTTTGAAAATGAAGACCCACTTCTGGAAGCAGTTTAACATGGACGACATAAATAAAACCAAGTCAACATGGTATAACAGGACTTAATCTGAAAATTCGTAAATAAAAAATTATTAAGATTATCAAATCACGCCTAAATGCTCTAGACCTAGGCAGCCAACTTCAATGTCATCTTGTCACAAAGCAGGTTGGGAGAAATATCTGTAGTGTTGGCCTACACCCTTTTCGCTGAGTAAGGTATATTTTACGAACCTAACCTAGCAGTAATTTATTTCGATGTATCACGTGAACCTAAGGATCGCCTCACCGCCTGCATTGTTATTTAATCGGCCACTATCTAGATAAGTCAGTAGATATTGCTCGCAGAACAAGACTCATCAGTAATATCGAGTTGGTGTTTCATTGATCTACTATGTACGCATTTTCTTCACCCTGCTTGATACAGACAGCCCACCAATGCTATGCCAAATCTCCAAAAAGAAGTCTTACAAAACCCATTTGTACAGGCCAATGTGGCAAGAAAATGAAAGAATACAAGAGGGAGAAGGCTTTTGTGAATGAAGAAAAAGGGGGTATGTCTACTGTATCTAATACATAAGTTGCAAGTAACATGCCACACGGACAGGTACTTGGTAATCCGTTATTGATTCAAAAAAAGAACTCCCAAAAAGCCGTCCAGTGATTCGAATTCGAATTCCAAATGCGCCAAACGCCCAGCTCTATATGCTCATTTGTCCATGTTATTAACCCCTTAGTTCATCTTCAGCCATCTTCTTAACCGGATGTAACATCATTGCAGGCATGCACAGCCTCTCCTCCGGATCCTCAATACTGACAACCTCCTCCTCCATGGCCCACTCATGAATCTTAACCTTCCAACCAAGCCATCTTCTGTATAGAACACGTGGGAATTGAGAAGCAAAATACCAACTAAATCCTTGGAAGTTAAATTCCCTGTCGTGGTTGTAAGGGCTGTCGGCCTGCTCTGTCCAAGCGCCTTGTATGCGATCTAGCGAAGCACCAGTAACAGGGTCGATCGTGCTTTGAGCATTGAAGATAGCGTCAGCATAATGCGGTGGCCAGTAACGATCCGAAAATATGGGATGAGGCGCGTATACAGCTTTAAGACCATGTTGCAGGGCAATAGATGATGGCCACATTTCTGCTTGCATCGATCGGCCGACTAAATTTTCGTTATGCATGGCAAGCAGCATACGCTTGGAGAAGCGAACGACGGTGTTGATGTAGACTCTGCGATCCATGGTGACAAAATCAGGGTGCGTGAACTCGTCATCGGCAGGCTGCGAGGCATTGAAGATAGGATGGACTCCAGGAATGTAGTTCCAGATCTTGTCCCTGTAGGACCATGACGTATTCCTAGGATCCCACATAGGTAGAAGGGTGATAAAATCGGCAGGCTCCCCAACACCCCACCTGAAATCGTCCTCTTCAAACGAAGTGGGTGGTTCTGGTCCACTAGGGACTTGGGGTGGGTCTGCCTGTGCCCAAGGCCGGGGTCCCCAAACTGGAGCAGGAATGAGAGAATGGGCGGATGCATTGAGGACCGCCGCGTGCGTATCTTCCACGAATACGGAGTAGTCTCCATGAACAGCGGGTAGGTAGTAGCGCTTGTTACGTTCCCATAGTAGTTTCCGTGGTTGTTTGTCAGCAAATTCAGAGACCTTGTTTAAGAAATGGTAGTGATGACCAGTATATCGTGCGTCTGTTTCCCAGTTCCAAATGTAATCAAATTCCGGATGTGTGAAAGAGAACCACTGTAAACACATGAACTGCTGCCAATAAACCTGCCAATCGGTGACATCCGGGTACCAATCAGGAAAGATTGCTTCTGACCAAAGGATAGCAATGTCTCTGAGCTCCTTTGGAACATTAGCATGGAGAACCTCCTCATACACATCAGGATCGTCGAAAATGCGCTTCGATTTGTCTTTGACGTGCACGAAGAGGAAAACTTGATACTCTCCTCCAGATTGAAGCGACAGTTCAGAAATCATTGCTCGAATTGCAGTGATATCGTTCTGTTGATACTTGTATCCCGTCCAAGTTCTGATTAGAACCGCAGTCCGTGGGTGATAGGAAGCCGACGTAGACGTAGGCTTGATCGATTCAGTGCTTTTCAAATAGTCTTTTAAATCTGGGATATGAGGAACACCGGTCATATTCGTAGGTGCTCGCGCGTCGGGGCGATATCGGTCCTTGTTCAGCTCAAGACATTCGTTTTGCAATGATCCCCACTGAACCTGTTTCCATTCTGGTAGTTCCTCAGGAGCCTTCCAACCAGGGACTTCCTCAGGATCTACATCCTCCGCAAATCCGTACGGTCCATAGCGCGAATAGCTGTCGAAGCAGACATCGCCATCTAACCCGACAACATCATAACTACCGGTGAATGCAGGAGGAAATCCTTTGGGCAAGCCTTGGTAAACATAGAGCTGGTCTTCCTCGCTCACATTCATGGGTTTCCCTCGTGGACCAGTGCAGCCAACATATGTGCCCTTCCATTTCTTCTGCCATTCAGGGCTATTGTAATCAGGCAATGGCCGATAGGGAATTGGTGAAGTCCTAGCATCGGCTGGTAGCCTATCGTGCCCATTGTCATATATACGGTGATCCCTAGAGTCCGCGGCATGAGAAAATTTGCTCAATGCACTCGAAGCATGGATGGCACTTACATTTGGAATTCTTCCCATCTATTCGGGTCATATCCTTTGTTTATGTAATCCTTATAAGGCGGCCAGTGGCCGTCATGGGTAGGCCTGTTCCACTTCAACAACGCCTGCATGTACTGTTTCCAGTCAGAAGGCTCCGGCAAGGCAGATGCTACGGTGGTTGATTGAGTAGACGAGGACTTGGATGGATTGGGCTTTTGGGCTTTCCATGGCGGTATGTTTTCCTGGTTGGCGGGGGATTCTTCAACAACGGCCGGCGCTGTCTTCTCCGTGTCGTCTGAATGAACGAGCGGCAGTTGCTTGTAGACGGCACTGGTTCCCCAGGGAAGTTGGTTGAACAGAGCAAGTACGACGATGAAGGCAATGAGCGAAAGGAGCCCCAGTCTTCGGGGCGAACGAACCAACATGGCCTCGGCGGTTCGGTTGACAGAAAAACAACAAGGTCGGGGTGATTCTGGCGAATTCAGGACCTGATCATGACGTTGACCAGGACTGACTGGGTGGATGAGCGGGCAGGGGCCGGCAACGGACGAAGCAGAAGGGCAAGGAAAGGGAAGAAAGACAGACTGGCAGCACGCGCAGCAGCGGCGGAGCAGGCGGTAGTTAATAAGAATCAAAGGAGAGGAAGAAAAAGTAGAAAGGATGGACGCCAGGCCAGAGATTGACACAGGACTTGACTATAGCGGTCATGGACGGGGCGCTGCGCAATCCAGTCAGTCAGTGTTTTGCAATGCTCATGGGACCCATGGAGCGAGGCGGGAGGCGCATTTGGGCAGGATGCATGCTCGCTGCTCATTTGCGTGGTTGCATGGCCGCCTACCGATGTCAGCCAAAGCCAGCCATAGCCCGCCATTGCCAGCACCGGCGGCGCTTTTTGGCGTTGGGGGTGGGGACGGGGAGGAGCGCTGGTTCCTGGCATCGGCGCGCCTTAGCCAGGCTTGGAGGGCGAGGTTGCGCGTCTCTCGCCGCGCAGCAATTGGCCAGCCGCAGGCCTGCAATGCTCCGTTTGCACTGGCAGGAACACCTGGGTGTACAGAGCCATATACAAACACCGTTAGCAACCGGCCTCGAAGGAATCTCTTATTATGATTGTTGCACGTTGGAAGCCCAGCAGAGGATCGGATCGATAAATTGTACAGTACATACAAGGCGCCGCGAGTCAGACTCCACGGCCATGCTACTACTGCTGGCAGTCGCTGCTGCTGCTCCTACTTCCTCCTCCTTCTTTCCTGCTGGTGGTGGCATGCGCTCGCCGCTGCGTTGATTTTGTGTAATTTCTCGTCCAAGGCTCAACGGCAACTAACACGCGAGCACAAGAAGCCGTGGACCGTTGTGCGCTCTAGCTTCTCCTGCTTCTTCTGCTTATCTTTGCGATGCTGTTGTTGCGCAACATCCGGGTAGGTTCATTCTAAATTGACTGCAACAACGGGAGATTGCATAGAAGAAGCATACGTGCATATATGTATGTATGTATGTATGTATGTATGTATATACTCCCCTCTCCCCTTCCCGGTCCTGTGTACACTGTACCTAGTACATACACTGTCAGCCCTGGAGCGATAAACAGCTGCTCCCTATATTAGATAGCTTTGGATGGATCCTCTGTCCTTCACAAGCAGCAACTTTGCCTGCACATCCATCCACCGCTCCTCGCTCGACCTTACTAACACGGGTAACCATCGTCGTCGTGCTCGGGCTTTTTGGCTGTCAGAGAGCCCCCACCCGCCACCGCACTACCCTGCACCACCTGGGCACCCTGCACCATCAGCACCCACCTGCATAGACGTCATCAGTCAATTGGCCGTGGAGAGGCCTCGTAGTGTGTCTCAGCCCTGAAGATCGCCATCCACCCTCATATTATTTTGTTTGCACCCGCCAGCAGTCCAGCACACCATCATTACCGACCCAGGAGGCGGCGCGCAAATGGCAAATGCCCATCCCCGTTTGAAGTTTCTCAACCACGCCTGCTCGCCCGCCACTCACCGTCGTCAAAACAAGCGATCCTCTTGAAACAAACCAGCTTCTCCTCCCATCGGCCGCTCCCTGTCGTATCACGACATCTGTCCTGCATGCAATATACACACTACATACTCGCGTGTTCCACCCACCTGGTCCTCCGGCCACACCTACATACTCACTCACCCTGCTACTATTGCGGCTCTGTCCGCGCCTCTCGGTGCACATTAACCACATTTCGCTTTATCCCCTGGCTCCTACTGCGTACAATCTTCGATTCTTCATGTTATCGTCCACTTGGCAATCATCACCTTTCCATTCATTTGTCATAGTAACGATAGCCATGTTTGCGGCTAGCTACAGTAGTACCTTAATGTTAATATCCCCCGACTCCTAATGTAGTTCCATGGTCACCCTTCACCAATCGTAGGAGCACACCCTTGACCTTGTCGATTAGAAATCCTTCTAGTTGGAAAACGCCACCCATGCTGTTGGATGAGGACTCCTCTCCTTCAACAGTATTCGCAAACCATCTTTCTCTATTCTCACTGCCACTTTTGAACGACCACTCCTCCGCGCTTGAACTCGGCCAGGTCCCCCAGCACCGCCGCCTTGTCTGTAAGTTCCTTGCTAGGAAAGGTCGTCATCAGCACATAAGGTCGTTGACTCGCCGCACTCGCTGCATTGACGAATGAGTACACGTCGCCAATAGTATGTGTGGTGTTGAATCGGGATTGGAGTCTAGTCCCATCACCTAACCGGACCTGAAGCGTAACTGTAGGTTTGGAACTGTCCACATCGACCGACGGAGCTGTGGAGCTTGAACCGCCTGAGCCACTGGCAGGAGCTGATGGGGTAAATGATGGAGGAGGTGCAACCGATGTAGCAGCAGGAGTCGGACTACCTAATCGCTGTCCGGTACCCGAGAAGGGGACATACTTCTTCTTTGGCTTCTTGTAGTCCTCCTCTTTGTGCGGGTGTACTTCAACATCCACCTCTTGTCCAGGTTCCACATTCAGCAAACTCAAAGGAGCATGGCCGGAGTTGATCATGTCCAGTATCCGGGCATTCGCCGGGTCGTCGTAACGATATAGATCACCATCGTCGATCGAGAATCCATCCCGCCATAGATGCAGTTCGCGGTGAACGCGAGGGGCAGGCTGGGGTACGTTCGCACTCGGATCTGGAATAGCACGACTGGGTGTGTCGTCGCCACCAAGGGTCATACCGGTACCTCGAAAGTGGCTCGTAGATGGCTCATCGTCGCCGCCAGGACGAGGAACATTCCTGCTGCGTGTTATTCACGCTTTCTCTAGATATTATCTTTCCTCACTTACTGTCTGGCCCGCTTCAAGATGTTATTGATGCGGTCGCGCGCGGAGTCGCTGGAGTTCGGGTTCTGAACGGCAAGACCTGATTTTTCACCGCCGGCAAAGAAGTCTTGGTCGTCTGGCTGGTAGTCTTCGTCAGACTCGTGGTCTCCATCGTCGCCTTGCGCATATCCTTGTCCGCCCTGATTCTGAATGTCCCTCAAGGTTCGCAGACCCCCACGCTGAGGGGGTCGTTGAGATGAGGCGGGTTGCGCAGACGATGATGCAGCTGCTGCCGGTGGGGGGCCTCCTCCGAGAGTGCGCCCACCACCTGGAAGTGACGGAGTACCAGCAGGAGGTTGCGGGGATGGAACGTCGCCAGGTGCTGGATCAGGCGGCTGCCCTTCGGCAAAATGGGCATTTGCAGCGTTCTCGAGATCCCAGTTACAAGCAGTCAGATAGTGTTCAGCCTTTTCGAGTAACGCAGATGTCAGCAATATAGGCGGCAAGTGATGTCGGCACCTTAGGGTTTTTATTTTACCTCTGCAGGTCCTAAGCCCGTGAGACCCGTAAACTGAGCAATGCGGGCATCGCGCTCTGCTCCACTTGGGGCACCGTCCATGTTGGGTGTGGTAGTATCGAGACGACAATCACTAGGACTGGTGTTTCGGCGTAGTCGAGCGTCTGGCTGTTGGTGGGGTGTTGGGTAGATTGGGGAACTGAGAGTTGGGAGTTGGGATTCCAGAGTATGGTGAGGGTGAGGGTGAGGGTGAGTTACATAACCACTGAGGTGGGAGGTGGAGGCGACGTCAAACTTCACCTGCAGCTCTGTGATTGGCTGCAATAACAAGCATGGAACATGATAGTAATTATTCCTTTTTCCATGACTGCCTGATACCATAGAGCAATTCCGCGGCCCTCCAGAGCGACACAGCTGCATCATTGGCTGCCAGACACAAGGCGTGCGCCCCTTCACCTGGGGGGCCCCCAGGCCACAAAGCTTGCGTTGCTTGAGTCCCATTGGTTCCTGCCGCAAATCCCTTGGCATCATTCATCGCCAACTCAAGCTCCGCGCAGAGCCTCAACTACGCCTTAGCTACTATCAAGATTTACCTTCACCGCTAAGCACAACTCCCTCGGGAAACCCACCCGCCCTCATCGACGCCTCTCTCACGGACATCAATTCCTTCATTAACTTTTGCAGCCCATCCTTGGCCATGTCTTCCCACGACAGAAATCCCCTCTCCGAATCCGGCATTACCATCCCCTCCGACAGCGAGAACTATGACGCCAATCACGAACTCTCCTCTTCCCCGCCATCCTCAACGAACTCCCCGCTCATCCTCTACTCCCCACCGACCTTCTGGGGTTTGCTGCGGGGCGCCGCAATCAACCTCTTCCTTCCCTTCGTTAATGGTCTGATGCTTGGTTTTGGAGAACTTGTTGCAAACGAGGTGGCATTTAGACTAGGCTGGTCTGGCACAAAGGTACATCCCATCTACCTTTCCCCTCGTGCATATATCCTCGCTTTCTTGTTATAGTGCAGTATAAGGCTATGTCGAGCATAAAACCATACCTAATCTCCATCCGATGTAACAACCTTCTATATATCCTTTCTCACTAGGGCCCTAGATTTTTCCCACCCGCCGCAATGATTCTAGACGTGTTGGACCCGGAGTCGAAATGCGCCCTGATCCCATCGAACGGCGTAGAAGGAGCGGACGGGAGCTAGATGCATACACCAGCTTGGAGTGACTTAGCGGAATCATATTTCCATGTCTTGAGAATCGTATCCTTTGACTGTAAATAGACGAAGTCCACCAGTAACGTTAGTGGACTAGCATCCAGTGAATAGACCGTCGGGCGTTATAAAAGGGTTTTGGACCGGGACTTAACTTGTGTCGCGGTGGTGAAATGTATTGATTTGACATCCAAACAGCGTTACAATAAAAGAAATCAGTGCCGTCGCAAGGACGAATTTCAAATTTAGCATTGCTTCTCCTGGATTGAATATTCTGAGAGAAGATAAGTGTGCGTTTGGTAGTTCGGGAATATGCAGGCTGCCGTACCGTAGAGTAGCTAGGCTGGCTTGGCACGACAACTTTGGTGAGCTCCAACTAAATTTTCTGAACAGCAACCACCCACCATGATTCCCAGCAGAGGGCTGAAGCCGGCCCCTTTGGCCTCATTGTCCTCGCTGCTCTCTCGTCGGTCGTTCTTGGCTCAGTCCAATGCATCCAGGAAGGTGAGGAGATACTTTCAATAACCCCAATGCCCTCCGCAGCCCATTCCATCTACTCCACCTATAGCGTTTCGCTCGCTTCTACAGAGGGCTTCAAAGGCTAATGAGACCACACATCATAGTTTTCCTCTATCCCCCAGAGGATCCCGGCTCCATCCTTACGCCACCTCCCTTCAAGGCCCTGGGCATACTCTCAATGGAGAACAACGTCATTTGCGACACCACCCCACATCCCAACGGCGTCAGCCATTCGTTTCAACTCGACTGCTCCCACCGCAACATCACAGACCCCGGAACTACTGCCGGGTACCCTTTCCGCCTCTGATCTTCCCCCCTTAGGGTCTGATATCACAGCTATTCCAGAGCACATAGGCTATCTAAAGGAGATCGGTTTAGACTATGGTTGGGGTCCTTCAGCCATGATCCAGTGGCTGCTTGAGCATGTCCATATTTATGGAGACCTTCCTTGGGGGGCCACCATCATCACTACGACTGTCCTAGTTCGTCTTGCAATCCTTCCCCTGTATGTTAAACATGCGGACAATGCCGCACGAATGTCTGCATTAGTACCCGTAACAGCACCATTACGGGATAAGCATACACAAGCTCTCCGTTCTGGAGACAACGATGCTGCTTATGCAGCGCAAATGCAGATTCGACAGATCACCAAAGACGGGGGCGTGAGCATGTTCACAAGTATAAAGGTACCACTTCTTCAGGGAGTCTTCGGGTTCTGTGCCTTTAGACAGCTTCGTGACATGGCTCAAATGCCAATTCCCGGCTTTCTTGATGGGGGTTTTGCCTGGCTTTCGGATCTAACGATTTCAGACCCTTATTTTATCTTGCCAGCCATTATTGGCGGATTAATACATGTCATGAGCAGGGTGAGGGTTTAATCTCCTATAACATATTTATTGCCCAATGGGATCCATAGCTAATCATAATGTAGATTGGCGGCGAGACCGGTTCGACCGTCCTAACACCTGGCGCAAAATTGATCTTCGGTGGAGTACTTCCAGTCATCCTTTTCCTGTTTGCAGTCTGGATGCCGGCTGCAATTCAAATCTCCTTTCTGACAACGGCAATCATTGGTTTTATTCAGTCTATGGTATTTCGCAACCCCGCGGTTCGAAGAAGATTAGGCATTTCGCCTATATATAATCCAGTACAACCCAATACTAATGCGAGGGGACCGATGCTTGGCGCCAATCAGTTGAACAGGCGCCCTAGGACGGAACTCTTTGGGAAGAATGGAGAAAGAATCCAATACCAGGCTCCTTCCCAGACTTCTGGCCAGGGTGCGTCCTCAATCAACCAGATGAAAAAAGATATTGGGGACTGGTGGACAAGAACGATGGGCTCAGCAGGTAATACTCAAGCTAAGAAGCGCAAGGAGGCAATGGCGAGGAAGGCAGCAGAGTATGAAAAGAAACGATCAGAAGACATGCGAAATGACCGCTGGGGAAGAAGGTGAATATGCCCTTGAAGGATTGTACGATAGCCTTTATCACCGGATGTATTTTGAATTTGTACATGTACCATATGGGATTCTCCCTGCATCGCTATTTCTACCATTGGGTTGTAACTATGACCGTATGATATTAGAGGTATTAGGGAAAGGGATATTTAAAATGAATAAAACCACTCATGGTAACTATTATGACTCGACATGTGTGACAAATACCAGGCTTACTTTTATCATGCGTTCCATGACAATGCGCTGGCGCAATAACATACGTAGCAGCTTATTCCATGCAACTGTCTTGTGTGGCCATCTTTCAAGTGCGCGTATCATATGAGCCGATAGTCATGCACGTGGCATGGTTCCACGAGGAATATTGAAGGGTGCGTCTGGTAGCGTATCATTGTGACTAAGATAGAGTAACAACATGCTTTGATTTGAGTACCTATTATCAGGAGTGCCAGAGGCACGCATCTCGCTCCTGAACGTTGACCTTTGACCGTTCCTCTCGCCTTCTGTAGTATATGTTGCAATTCATGCAACGCCATTGGCGCCCCCAAATAACCTAAAAGTACAGCGTTTTGATTGAAAGAGAAAAGAAAATAATTAAAATTAACAACCCGTTCCTAATACTCCTAGCCCTTAATTAACACCAATCCTCACCGACGTCAACGCATAGCCGTGCATCTATGTGAAATGCTAAAGTGAAAGGGGATATGCTTGCACAGGGGATGTAGTGATGCAGATGAAAGCGGTGTAAGGTAACCTGTAAGTAGAGTAGATGAAAAGTGTAATGAAGAAACAATGAGAGGAACGGATGAACACACTAAGAAAAAAAAACAAGTAATTGTGATACAGGTCGTAGGTGCTCTCGTGTCATCGATCGTGATTCAGGTAAAAGGAACTTGCCGCGAACGCCAGTGGAGAGATGCATTAGATCGAGTCCAGTTCTTCCTCCCTATCGAAATCAGCCCGCGAGCTAAAGAAACCAGGAAGAATTGGATACAGAAAGCACCTCAATCCAAAAAATCTACACCGTCTTCCCGTTCTCCCCCTTCGTTGGCAGTAACGGCAAGTGCCTCATCAGCGTGACTGGTTCCCATATCTTCAGGGTTTACCAAGTCCGCGAACATGCCATCTCCATGTTGACTGCCGGAGCTAGCGAAGGGATTGGCCATTGGTGACATCTTATCTTCGTTCTCGCGGGTAAATGCGTTAGAACTGGAGAACATTGCAGGATCAAGAGGGGGGTTGGTGGTCGCCGTAGTCATATTAAAGGACATCACTGCGGAGAATATGGGCGAGTTATTGTAACCGGAAGTGGCCGGGATCGAATCAAAGTAACCCGTCGCCGCATTACTCTCGCCCATTCCGATCGACATTGAGCGAGGCAGGCCTGGAGGAGTATGAGATGGTTCAGGAGCAGGCTGTATTTGCTGAGGGGGTTTTGAGGCGTCGGTAGACTTCCGATGCTTGAAGTTGTGCTGCTTGGTGCGGAGATGTTGTGGAAGGTCTTCTGGATTGGTGATGCCAAGTTGGTTCATGAGTTTCTGCTGCTTAGTCGGGCGTGGCTTTCGTGTAGAAAGAGAAACCTCGAGGATTGGTGGTGGCTGGGGAGCGATGGGTGCCCATTTGTGTAGTTCTTGGCGGAAAAAATTGATCTCGTTCGCGAGGAGAATGTCGCCACCTTCGAGCTTTCGGAGATAGAATCGTTGAGTGGTCAACTCGTCCGGTGTTGATGTGAGCGGATTCATATAAGGGACAAGAAATTCGCGGAAGTTGGCGCCGTGGCTTATGATAGAATCCAGGGTATCTTCTTCCTCTGGCTGGAATGGTAGGGTCGGGATCTCATCTTGCCATGCTTGCAAGTCCTCGAGTTTTGGGCGAGTTGCATCTCGCGGAATTCTTACTCGGTAATCACAAATAGGGCAAGTATATTTATCGTCCTCCTTGACCTTCCCGCGAGCGATCTTGAGGCATTTGCCGTGATACCTAGCTTGTTAGTCTTACAACCAAGTAAACATCGGATTCGGACTTACCATTCGTGACATAATTCGCACTCAATCATCATACCAGCTTCTGGCTTTCGGCAAATGCAGAACACGTCCCGACTAGAACCAGATCCATCCACATTTTCGGACTCATCAGGAGTATTTGCTCTTGACGACGGTTCCACGGGCATTCGGGGTACATCATTAAGATCAAAGCAAGAACGGTTTTTCTCCTCAACCGTTTTCATATGGGCGTGCAGAATATGAAGAGGTGCATTAGCTTTTCCAAAAAGTTTCTTTCCGCGTCGCATCCAGTCTTCATGCCGCTTTTGCTCCTTTTCTAGATCAATGGTACCAGAAGGTTTGCTGTTCAACTCATTCAGCTGAGTCATAGCATCACGTACCTCACTATACTTGGGCCGTTGGCGAAAATCGACGTTCTTGCTACGCTCGTACAATGACATGATCTGTTCCTGGGCGTCCCGTTGTTTCTTAAGAATGGCATCGACCTTGGCCAAGGTATCGGGAGAAACAGGCAGAGTGACAGCCTGCTTAGATAACGCATCTAGCTGTTGGTAGTGCACGTTTTCGACCGACATTAATTCTTTCGCTTTGGCTTCCCAAAGCTCTCCCTGTACCTTCTTCTCCTGATAGATGAGAATATCCGGATGGTTCTCGGGTATACCAAGCTCCAGACCTTGCTGAATAAGGTCAATTACCTCCTGCAACGATGTTTGTTTTGTTTTCAGGTCATTCGCTTGTTGAAGCCACTTTAGCTGTTGAACTACACGTTCAAGCATTTCTAGTTCAGGGATATCGACATTAAAGCCTTTGCCCTCTTCAAAAAGTTCATCAAGCTTTTCAATACTCTGCTGGGTGTTCCGGTCTCTGAGGGCGCTCTGGGCTTTTTGCTGAAATTCGGAAATGTTGTCGGCTCGTTCGCGAAGGGTTGTTATCTCAGGGCTATCGAAGCACAACTTGTCAGCTTTCTGGAGAAGCTTGGTGATATTATCCACTTTGCGCAACTCGCGTTCACGTTCATCCACTTCAGCGACTTTAGAGCTCGTCCCTCGTCGCCAGGCTCGCTCGTTCTTGCGTCGATTCTGTTGCTTGCGGGTCGTATAATTCACTGCTTCTTCAGCCAGCTCGGAACACTTCTCAACAAATTCTTTAAGATCAGTGAGACCCGGAAGCTCCCAATCAATGCGCTCACCTTCGTGCAAGAGGGAGCGCAAAGATTTCAGTTGCGGTTTTGGCCCATCGGCTAATAGATTGTCAAGCCTTGCGGCCCATGCTTCCGGAGTCCCTGCCTTGTCCACTACTTTCTGCACAATTGTTCGAAGCGCATCGTTGGAGAGGCGGAACACGAGCTGATGCTCCCGTCGCGTACCAAGCAATCGGTCCTGTTCGCTAAGGTCTTTGCAACATTCGAATGACCCAGCATGAAGCAAGCAAACGATTTTAGAATTCTTCTTGCAAACAAAGCGTGAGAGGTAGCTATACGCCTTGCAGTAACTGCAGATGTATTCATCCTCAGGCACATCTTCCTCATCGATAACCACATCGATGTCACACTTGCCTTCTGCCTCGCCAGCACCATCTAATTTGCACATATGCTCTCGCATTGCTTTGTGCCTCGCTATAAAGTCCTCTCGTAGTCGTAACTCGTGCTCTTGCATCCGCTCGAGTGCAGGGGCTAGCCATTTTGCCGTCTTGATTGTCGTGTCTTTACGAGCAGCGGCCGCTAGCAGCAGTTCATCGTGAGAAAAGCAAGGTTGTCTACGGAAATCCTGAAGACGTTGGACGCCAACCTCTCCGAATGGTTCCCAATCGTGCGGTGCGAAATTGACCGCTTCGTTGAAATTGAAGCCGTGGTTAAATCCTGCATGGTAAGCTTGGGGAAAAGTAATGACGAATTCTCCAGCCCGTTGGTCGAGGGCGTACACTCTCACACCAGCCTTTCGGAGCTGATCCGGTGTAAGCAGTGTCACTAATTGGAACAAAAGGTCGGGCTGCGTCTCGAACAACTCGGGGACTGCCTCTCTCATTGCGTCTTCAAATTTTCCCGCATCCTCCCCAGGTATGCCATACCATGTTTTCGTCGCACCGAAGTGCTGAAAGTTTGCAGAGTAGGTATAGTGGTCTTCAGCATGCCAGCAGAACGTAGAGAAAACCATGCCAACATATAGCCAAGGGACCGTCATTCCAGATATGTCGGATTTGATGTGACGGAACAAGGACTCAGAATGATAGGGGAGAATGTTTAGATTCCAAGGGTCAGTTGCGTAAGGGTCTCGAGGCTGTCGTTCAATGGTAGGGAATCCGCTTCCATGGGTTGTAGAATGGACGTCTGCACCGTATTCCACTTCAACGGTCTCTGTAATGCTTTCCACCAGTCTCCAGAATTCGCGTTCAACATCGTCCTCGGTGATCGGCTTCTTTGAGTTCAAGATCGGATCGAAAGGCATCTTGGGTGAAAAGTGGTTCTCCTTGAAATTATTCGCCTTCTCCTGGAACTGTCTCAGAGAATAGACACCGCCCTCCTCGAAACCAAATTCTCCAGTGCCAACAAGACATTTCGGACAATACCAGTCATAGTCTTGGGGGGGTTTGACATTAGGTTCCAAGCACGTTCCATGATAGGCAGCGTCGCAGCCATCGCACCGCAACATGGCATCTTCGTTCTGGTTTGAACCGCATGTCTCGCATCTCTGGTCCGACACGATTAGCATCACACAAAGCCAGCTCTAAATTGGGAAGGGGGAGGCCGTGCTTACCTCGCCTGGCTTATCGTCAGGGTTCTTGACCGTTCGATGTGCTGGGGAGGAGAATATGCGCGGAGTTGGTAGTCGAGGTTGGGTCATGTGCGAACCCGCAACGGTCGGTGCGGCATCTGCAAGGCAGTAGGTTAGCTAAGCTCGGTACCCAATGGCATGCTTCAAAGCCGAAGCACTGTGCCCCAATGCGGGCAAACACATGCATGTCGCAGCCCTATTGGAGTAACACGGGGCAGAACCCCCATAGATGCAGCAATTTTGCTTACCCTTTTTTATACGCTTACTGCGCCTGCCACCCGCGTCCGACTCGCTATTCCCGCCGCCCTCTGTGTCCTGCGACATCTGTCGCTTCAAATGGCTGAAGGCCTGTCCATTTGACAATGGAGTAAGCGCTGCAGCCGAGGCACCTAGGTCTGGCGTGTTGTGGGCTGAGAGCATGGGACTCGTTCCATTTCGCAAGGGAGTAGATTTTCGCGAATCTATGCCTTCACGATGTACCCCGTTAGGCGCATTTATAGCCGAAAATGAGCTAGGCGTCGAAATGGGAGCCGCCGGAACCGGCTGTGCATTAACTGCGGTGAACCCACTCGAATTCACTGCAACAAATCCAGAAGACATTGCTGGTCGGGCTGGTTCTGGAGGCGGAGGTCCATCGTTATGGATCGTCGCATTTAGAGCCGCAGACGCTCTCATCGCAGGGGAATCGGCTCCGTTGCCTGTAGGTGTAGCCTGATGTGACTTCTTCATAGGCGACGGGGCGGGTGATGGTGTGAACGGACCGCCATTTTCATACTCAAGCATTTGATGAACGCCTGGTCGGACGACTCGTAGATATTCTTCATATGGGTGGAGCCATTTTTGGTACGAGTTTTTTAGGGAAGTAGATAAAGAAGACATAATCTTCCCGCTGTAACCTAGATCCCTACCAATCTCGGCCCATTTCTTTTGCTTGCAAACTCTGTCGAAACCTCCTCGAGTCTCCACGGCCTTTTTCAGCTTGTAAAGGTCGAGCGGCCGCTTGTCTACGCTTGGGAATCGATTAAGGTTGTTCCCGTGCTGCTTGTGAAACTTGGATAATTGATCCAAGTAGTTGAGGTTGGCACGTGTTCCTGAATTTTATTAGAACTGGAAAGTACATCGTTCAAAATACCAGACCTACCTCCTTCTATGGAGTTGAGTTCCTGGCGTCGGGTACGAAAATGAAAACGCTGTGGCTGGGTTAGTAGGGCAGTACGTAAACGGTGCCATGTCTGTAGATAGAAGACAGGCTACCGAAAAGTTGCTTAAATCAATGCGGGAAAAAGTCAGGGACGCTTACCTCGGTGTCTACCGCAAAGCTTGGATTCCAAGAGTCGGGAGGAATGATTTTGACGATGCCATATTTCTGCCCTTCGTCCCTTATCTTGCGAATATACTCCATAGGATCCTTGAACTCCTCCGCCGTTGGTCTATACGTTGGGGCCTCTGGAAGCCCAAATAATCGCGAGGGTTTGGGAGGTTCACGATTGACCGAGCCAACTCCTTTGCGCTCTACTGTAGACAGATCAAGCGGCTGTGCCTTGCGAGCACTAAGAGGAATCCCCGTTCCATTCGCCTGGACACCATTGCTACCGGTCAAAGTCACACCTCCCATTCTACTTCGTGGGATGGAATTCGCGTTTGGCTGTGCGGTGCTATGCGCCGGGCTCACTCGAAAGGTCGTCATGGTGGCGCCGATGGAAGGCCCACCTCCGGTGGAAGAGACCACCATTCAGACCACCGCTGCCGCACACGAGATCGCGGCCGCTGTAGAGGAAGAGAGGATTGGGTGTCTTGGTATCAATCGTTATGTCGAGCAGCCAACGAGCAGGATTGCGTGGGGTCTAAGGGTTGCGAGGTCTATCGGTGAATGGTATGGGAGAGCATAAGGACCACAGGCATGGGCTACCAGGGACGGAGCGAGAGCAAATGCAGGCGGATTGAAGCGTGGGTGAGAGTCGGCAGCCGCGAGGGTCAGTCGTGCAGCATGTCCGGAGTGGGCGCAGGCAGTGGAGGTAGAGATTGAATTTTCCGGGGAGAGGATTAGGTGGATTGGAGAGGAGTACGAGTATGAGTGTGAGGGAGGAGAGGAAGATGCCGAGATCAAGCAAGGCTAATCCGCCGCAACTAGCGAACCGATCCTGGATTGGGAGCCGGAGTGCATTTGCAGTGCAACAAAGAAGACCACGCCGTCGCCGCCAGAGTCTGGGGAGGTTTTTTATATGTACTGGGCGTTGGTATTCTGGGTGAGATGGAAAATGGGATGTTGTTTTTTTATTTGTTGCATATTTTCACTTGCATTCAATGTAGTATAGATTTCACGTGTGTTGCTTGGCATCTCTTTGCGAGCAAAACTCGTCCCATGGGAGGTTCTTACATATTTAGCGCACCGAGGAGCACGCCTGGGCAGGCCCCCCCGTTCGAGGTTCGAGGTAAGGCTGCAAACGGCCGACTACCTGGGATCCAACACCCACCTCAGGCACCTCAGGCACCTCACAGCAGCGATATTCCGTTCTCTCCAAGCATGCAATAAGTACAATGAGATGATGTGCACTGGAGAAATACGCATATACATGTTTTCGACATCAAGCTACAAGCCAGAAAGCCCAACCTCTCAATCAATGCAGGACAAACAGCACGACACGCAGTTTACCCCGTGCCCGAGATGCGCCGCATGTTGCAGACGTTCCAAAATTGCAACAACGGGCTTCAAAATAAAATGCGAACACTACATAGCCGGCAGTAACGTTAACGTTCACTCACCTCACGCTTCCTCCAGCTTAAGATGGAGAATGGAGAGATTTAGGCCAAGGCCGCCTTACTGATTCAGGCCAACTGGCGTAAAATTCCGCTCGTCGGCGGTGGGGGGTGGCGCTCTTCCATCTTCCATCTTCCAATGTCGTAAGCACCGCCGCTAGCCAATAGGAAACCCCAGAGGGCGCCGTGCATCAGTTCACAACACAGCATTTGCTCTCTCCCCGTCACCCATCACCTCACAAAGTCGCAAATCTATATACAATCCCCACTCCCAATTCATCTTCCCTCCTTAAACTGCCATGGACAGACCTATTCCCGCCTTCTATTGCTGTTACTTGCTGCGTTCCAACACTCGTCGATCCTTCTACATCGGCTCAACCCCCAACCCTGCCAGAAGACTCGGTCAGCATAATGGCGAGATCAAGGGGGGTGCCAAACACACTTCCTTTGAGAAGTCTAGGCCTTGGTAGGCCAATGTCCTCTTTCTTTGCTATCCCGTCCAGACACTCATGCTTCTCCACAGGGAAATGACGTGCATCGTCACCGGATTTCCATCTAAATTCGCTGCACTCCAGTTTGAGTATGCTCATTCGCTGACAAGCTTCTATGTTAATAATCTAGACCGGCCTGCTTGCGCCGAATGCTAACAGGCATCTTTTAGATGGGCGTGGCAGAATACACATTTGACCCGACACATAAAGAAAGACGTCCGAGATGCACGAGGGCAAAGCATCAAAAAAAGTAATGCCAATGGCTCCAAATCGCAAGGCCCACAAACCACGGTACCCACTAGGTCACCTAGGAAGCGTCGCCAACAATCACCAAGATCTCTACAGGCAAGGCTGGAAAATCTAAATTATCTCCTTAGCGTGGATAGCTTTGCTCGGTGGCCACTGCAACTCAGATTTTTCGCTTCGGATATCTTCAAAAAATGGGAGGAGTATCTCATAAAATCCGGCAGACAACTCCATAATAGCATCTCCGTCGATTATATTCAGCCTAGAAATAATTCTGCAACCACTCAAACAGATTCTCTTGGCACCAAAATACCCATGCATATCCGGGAAATCGATGTAGGGTACGAAGCATGCAAACCATATCTCGAAAAATTTGAGACTGTTCTCCAGAATACAACAGCATTGACATGTGTTGTCTGCCAACTGCCCATGGATCCTTCCACCGATTTGGTTTTAGTATGTCCTACGGATGGATGCAAGACGGTGTCACATCTAGCTTGTCTTTCACGGTCATTTCTCGAGCAAAGTAGGGAGACGGATGCCATAATCCCCAGGCAAGGCAGTTGCCCTGGCTGTGGGACAATGCTAGGGTGGTCAACAATGATCAAAGGACTTAGTCTACGAACGCGCGGTCAGGACGATATCAAGATGCTGTTAAACCCTCGAAAAAGAGGCATCAAAGGAAGGCATAACTTCAGTAGTGGGACAGACTCTATTTCAGTGGCCAATTCACCAGAAAGCGGGAGCGAGGACGCTATGTCCGATAACGAGAACTGGATATTCCCACCGGATAGTCTGGGTGACCATGAAGGCAGAGTGGGCAGTAGCGAACACAATGTTTGCAGTCAATTAGATGATGACCTTGACGCTATCACGTCTTAAAAGTTCAAGTAACTACCAAGGTTGAACAAATCTGAGTGGTAAGGCTTGCGAGTCAACATCTGAGATGGTCTTGGTGACTGCCTGCCAGACAGCATCCTGAACCTCTTCAAAAGAAACGTCAGCATCGATCCTCCTGAAATCCTCGTTCTCCGGCGAGGACATTAAGAGTTTGAACAAATCCCGCACCCGTTCTTGCATCTGCTGATTCTCGTATTTCTCGGTGCCGAAGCCCCCACGCTTAGCGGCAGCTTCAGCGGAGATGTCCAAAAAGATGCAGATGTCGGGTCGAGGAAGGCCTTCTTCAGGCTGTCGAGCCCACTTGAGGTTGAGCGAAGGGTTCTGCTTCGCAGCAGAATACACGCAGCCAGAGTAGTAGTATCGGTCAATAACAACAATGATGCCATTCTCTAGGTCTTTCCGAATGGATGCACTGCGGAAGTGAGAATTTTAGACAACTAAATTATAGAAAGAAAGAAAAACATACGCTGCCTCCCATCTATTTGCCGAAAATAGGAGGTGAATCACATGATCCTCTTGCTCGCATTGGCCTTGGAGATAATTGTTAATCATTTGGCCAATTGGAGTGCTCCTGTCTATGGATACCTATTAGAACGGAGTTTTATATTATGCGACAAGGCCATAAGCGCATGGCATCTTTAATGCCATCAATTATGAGTGTGATAATTGATGTTATGTACCAGAAAGAATAGCTTACCAGGGAATCTCTTATGCCGAACCTTGTGTCCATTTTGTTTCAAGCATTCCACAAGTCGTTCGCACTGCGTCGATTTGCCTGCCCTGTCAAGCCCTTCAAATACTATGAGCTTGCCCCTCATCCTTCTAGCCTTGGAATTCGAGACTGGTGTCGAGTGTCGAGGTGAGGTGGTCACAAGGTTGTGGGTACCTGGCACGCGCCCAAAATGAAAATCCACACACCAAAACACCTTACCTTTTCTAACTAGATATTAAACCTTAACCTTTATAATAAAATATTTTTAAAATAATATAAAAAGATAATTTAAAGGCTTCTTTATCTCTTAGCATTTTTTTTATTATTTAATTAAATTTTAGTAGTTATATAGCTTAGTATCTTAAGTTAACATATGCTGACTTAAGCGATTATAGTGACTTGGTGTGCGGATCTTTTCATGTCCCGCGTGCCTAGGTAAGATTCTTTAACTTAATGTGGTCAAGCCCCATGGAAAATAATTATTACCTACGCGAGCAGGGGTGGCGGCAACCAACCTTGGAATTCGGTATGGTGAAGTCATCAACCCAGGATCCATGTCTGTAGGGCAGATTCATATCGCAACCATTATTCGTTTTTCGTTTTTTCTTTTCGCCAGAGCGACAATACTTACGGCAAAGCGCTAACCTGACCTCCTTTTCTTTCAATGGTTACAGCGCACAGTCCCAAGGCATCGCTCACGCCTTCCTTCTGATGTTCCCATCGCAAGAATCGAGATCGAGACTAACGCCTATGACGCGTGCACCCCAAAAAGCCACCATCTCATGCAATACAAAACCTTGGAATGCCATCAGCAACAAAACTTTGATAACTACTACCGCGACTTCATGGCTAACATCCCATTCAGTTGCACCTTGAGCAGAGACTTGTCGACATGTCTATTGAAGCTTCGCACGCCTTGGATGGCTTATCGACCACTCTAAAACCCAAAACGAATGATACAACCACCGATTCACACATTCACATCACCTGCCGCACAGAACGAAGGGCTTTCACGCATGTTCTACAGATCATTACGCGCACATTTCGCAACCAGTTGGGCCGCCCAAAAGAGACAGACCATCCGCATGGCTCACAAGCCCTCCGACCCACGCGGATCGCAAGCGTCAAGTGCAGGATTGAGGAGCGAAACCTCTGTGGTATTTACATATATGACGTATCGCCAAAAAAGGCACCACCGGACAAAGTGTCGAAGCGGATCTACTACTTTTGTGGTGGAGGATGGCAATCGCAGGCATCGCCACAACATTGGCAACTTGTCTCCAAACTGGTCAGGCAACTACCGGATACTGTGATATCCATTGTGTCATACCCTCTAGCACCGAATGACCCTGCTCCAAAAACGTTCCCTGTACTTTTGCAGCTCTATCGGACACTACATGAGGCGGCATCTAAGGCAGGAGAAAGAATCATACTTGCTGGTGATTCGGCGGGAGGGAACATCGTCCTTGCGCTAGCATTAGAGGCTCTACGGGAAGACGATGAAGCACAACGACTAGACAACAATCACATGTTAAGTGACGGGCACCCATCCGCATTGATGGTCATTTCTCCGTCCACCGACCTTACGCGATCAAACCCGGATATCAAGAAGCTTGAGCGCCACGACCCTCTACTTACTCCGGATTTCGTTCGGTCTACCGCTCGGGCATGGACCGGAGACTGGGATCCCAACGATCGTAGACTATCACCACTAAATGGCGATATATCGATGCTCGCAAAGGCAGGCATCAAAGTCCACGGGATCACTGGCGGATACGACATCCTCGCTCCGGATGCGGTCAAGTTCCGAGAGCGATGTGCGAAGTCTGGAGTGCAAGGAGAATGGTTAGAGTGGGACAAACAGATGCATTGTTTTGTATTGGCATGGCCGTACGCGGTTCGTGAGGCAAGAGAGGCGGTTGGCTGGATGGTGAACATTTTGAAACAGGAGTAGAGCCAGGAAGCAGGTTGCTTGGCTCAAGTAGGTTCGATACCCGTGCAGAGATTCCATTGCTTTTCCTTTCTACGACCTTGATGCATACATGCGATCTGGAATAAATACACTGCAAATTTCACATTTCACGGTTCACGGTTCACGATTCTTGGTGTGATCTGATGTTGTCGGGATGAAGGTGGCTAGATCCAAGTCTCTCGTGGTCGTGAGCCATTATTAGACATGGGCAGATGCATATAGTGCATAGGGACAGAAATAGCGGAGGGTGCAGGTGCAGGTGGCAGGTGCAGGTGCGAGGGATGCGGATTACCAGATCGACCAGCTTGGCATTCGCTAGTTCGCTTAGCTGTTCGTATCCAATCCAGATTGAAACTCGTGGCTCAGCATTTCACGACACCGCATGATTTGGCGTTCCCTTGCCAAGCCAGCCTTTAATTGCTGATAGGTTAGGAGAACGGCCATCCATCCATCCATCCATCATCCATCGCATGCCTGCAGTGCGTGCGGGATCGACTTGAAGGCTAATCATCCTATCGTGTACCTACATATCTACACCACCTCCATACAACGACAACAACAAGAACAACACCTACCACCACCACTACCACCATACCAAACTCGCTGTCGACATGGCCTGTCGTCGAGATAGAGCTGCCTAGGTGAGCGCGAGAGAGCCACAGCCACAGCTTAGGGAGGGTCTGGATAAAATGGCCATGCGGCAGGGGTCCGTCGCCCCGTTTCGGAGTGCCAACGCCTTGGTACGTGCTAGATCGCGGTCTAACTGCCCCCTGCTGCCATTCAGCCGCGCCTGGTGCCTTGAATTTGGCCCCAAGAATCGCAGTTTTTGAAACGTCAATTGCCAGTCCGCAAGCCTCTGCCTTTGCATTGGTCCTCCTAGAATGCATGCGCACGGTATGCAACGGTCTCCTTGTAGGCGCCATCGCCGCGGGAGGGCGCCTGCACTGCAGTCTACGCTGCAAGCCCCCCACCCCATTAAATGACCCATACGCCCGTCTTCTATTGAGCTTGTCTTGTCTTCATCGTCCCTGTGCTGTGTCACCGTGTTTCTTATAGCCGTCGTTTCCAAGTCGCGCGTGGCCTCTCTGTCCCAATTAATCTGCTTCATGGCTTCCCAATAAATAATCTTGGAATATTCCCATTACCCGGTTCAACAGGGCCGTTTTTCATTTGGATATATTCAGCCCTACAGATAGCCTCATCTGATCCCGCTTCAAGTCTCCCGTGAGCACGATAACTTACGTGTTCCTACCCGGCATCTAGTGTCTTTGCCTATCCACCTGGCTTCGCCCGAGTTGAATCTTCTGAGGTCGACCCACACCTGACCAGCAACATGCGTATCCAATCCGCGTTTCTAGGCCTAGTAGCTCTAGCCTCGGCCCAAAACAGTTTGATATCTAGTTCAAAGGCAAGCAGCACAGGAAGGGACATCCAACCAAGCGAGACCGAGACAGTATCTGGACCGATCAACACGGCGAAGGCTTGTTCACAAATTGGAAACCTAATTTCAAGGTCCAGTGCTACTTACCCAAGCATAGAAGCAGAGGTAAGCCATAAAGCTTTATTTTTCAAAAAAAAAAAACCCCACGCTTAAGCAAAGGAGTCGTTGATATTTCATGCAACGCATGTTCCCTGACTTGAGTGCGTTATATAAATCATTACATATCAGTGCTGACTAAGTAGCTCGCATACGCTTGTCTACAATCCGTACCTTTCGATCCCAAGGCCGCCGCCATCACTCTAGATAGCCTTAATCGAATGGTCCGGTTTCAGTCAACACTCACCTTCCTAAAAGATCCACCAGCGGGCTTCACAAACGACCCGGTCGACATCGTCAAAGGACTTCAAGACATCAGTGACAAAATTACGAAGAGCCAATACAAGAATGAGTATGATTTTGAAGCTGACATAGCCACTCTATTTACCAAAGCCCATGATGGCCACCTTTCCTTCGAAGGTATGGCGTTCAGTGGCGCATTCAGGTGGAGAAGAAGTCGGCAAATCTCCTTAATTTCCGCAACTCAAGACGACGGTGTACCCAAGGTTTGGGCGGTCCAAGACTTCAACAAGACCGGTGAAACATATACACCATCTGCAGTTTCACAGGTTGATGGGAAACCTGTAGTGGACTTCCTGCAAGCTGAATCGCAGCAAAACTCATATCATGATCCAGATACCCGGTACAATGCCATGTTTTACATGCAGCCTGCCGAGTCATATGGCTACTTCACCAATCCTCGATTTTACCCAGGCCCTAGGTTAAACATCTCATTTGAAAATGGCACCTCTCAAACTTATATCAATGCTGCTGTCATCCTTGACAAAAGTTCGTGGGACTATATCAACGATGGCCAGGATTTCTACGACATATACATATCGCCCTCTTCCGGTAGCTCCAAACTTAGAAAACGAGATCCGAACAGGCTTCCACACCTACTAGAGCATCCAAAGGATAAGTCGTTAAACAGGCGTGCTGTTCCAGCAGCGTACCCGCGACCTTTCGTTCAGCACTCTGGAGATGATGTGGCTCTTGCTGGGTATTTCATCCAAGTTCCCAACGTTGGAGAGACGGGAGTTCTGATGGTAGGGACTTTCAACACTCAAGACAATGTCGAGGCGGAGGAGTTCCAGATGGTCATACAGACCTTCATTGCCGAAGCACAGAAACGTGGAACAAAGGTAGTGATCGATGTTCGAACTAATGGGGGCGGCAAGGTCTTCCTGGGCTACGACACGTACAAACAATTCTTCCCTGCATCTGAGGCACGACTCACATCGCGGTACCGAGGGAATCAGGCTACCGACTTGATCGGGTCTAAGATATCTACTCTAAGCTTCAATAGGCGCAATGGTGACTTGTATACCTCGCCATTCAACTACCATGCCTACCTAAATGAAGACCTGAAGGCGTTCAAGGACTGGAATGACTTATATGGCCCCACTGTCTTTAATTCTGATAACTTCACCAACCTCCTACGATACAATCTTTCTGACCCTCTGACGACCTCTTCGGATCGGTACTCAATTGGTGTAACCGTAACTGGTTACCTTGACCGTTCAAATTTCACCAAAGCCCCATTCGACAAAGATGATATAATAATCCTCTCAGATGGGATATGCGCCTCGACTTGTTCGCTTTTCACTGAACTCATGGTACAAGAGGCCGGGGTCCGCACAATCGCGATTGGC
>AJFL01000972.1:0-17407 GCA_000467735.1 Rhytidhysteron rufulum CBS 306.38 | reverse complement strand
CCGGACCCGGATACTCGAACTTCCAGCTTCCAGTTTCCAGTTTCCAGACATGCATACTTGGGGGAATATCCGCTTCCGTTATCGCTGCGCTGGCTGTTTGGGTAATTAATTGGGGTAGAGGGGAATTTCTAGGTTTACTTCCGATTCGGAGGAGGTATATGTACAGCCTAGATACATACATATACGTCTCGATATGAAACGGCGTATTTCTATATTGCATGAATATATACTTGGGTATGTACATGAGATGCGTTCTCTTTTTATTCCCCTTCTCTTCTTCTATCACTATACAAGGTACGGGGATAAACTCAGTTGAACCGGGTATTTGGATTGGTATACCTGGGTATAGATTTTCTGATATATATTATATAGAGGACGCGTATGTAGTCCTCTTCATGTATGGAAGTATGTATGTACAATTGAACTAGGAAAAGGGAATGGTTGACTAAGAGAAAGCTCTTGTTGAAATGGGTGCGCCAAGTGATTAGTAAGGTAGTCGAAGAGATGTTTATCTGGTTTGATTTGAATCGTATGTATGATCGTATCTCTCTCTACTCTTGAATGAACGAATGGATGTCATTACATGTACTCTGCACATGTATGTACATACAAGGTTCCATCACGCACGCATGTAGAGTGGACCGCTGGTGATAATAACCGGGTACATGGGTTAGATAGTCATTACGAATGCAGGGGAGGAAAGAAACCGAGAGCGAGACGGCTTCTCTCGCGATCTTTACATGGTATGTATACGAAGTATGTCACTTTCTTAGGTATAATGAAAAAACCCCTTCACTATACTAGAGAGGAAAAGGAAAAGGAGAAAGGAGAAAGAGGGGGTGGGGTTAGAAGTAATGATGCCCAACTGAGATACCATCACCAGGTTAAATCACACCATTGGTCACCTCACTTTTTTTTTCAAATCAATCATACGGTATCATCTCATACGCCCTACAGGAAGGCAATCAATCACAAGAGCCTCGCTTCATTATTCTAGATATCAATCTTAACCGGTGGGTATTTATTATTTGGTTGACTACGTATGTACGTGACTACCTAGGTACGTGGTTACGTAGTCCCCCTAATCAGGTAATCCCACACTAAAGTAATGATATAGTGTCTCACCCGTATCTGTGCATCAAGACAAGAATCTCGGTCAATATAGACGCTCATTCGTAGGTGAGTTTTTTCCTTTATTCTCCGGCTTATTTAGCCTGTCGCTCTTTTTTGCTCTATCACCTTGAACCCCCGTCCCTTCCTCCTCCGTTCCCCTTCCCCTTCCCCAGGGAGGTTGGGTTCGGGAAATGGATGGGTGGATGGGTTGGGGAAGGGATTGAGAAAGAAAAAAGTGATGGACTAATTTACCGAGTCACTCGGTCCGTCTCGGTTCATGGGGGTGCGTGTGCATCGAGACGGTCGAGGTCGGGTTTTTGGGTATGGGTGCCGGGTTGGGTGTGGTTTTGTTTGGGGCTGGGGAGGTAAGGGGTTGGAGGTTTGTAATCTAGATTTATGGAAATGTTGCTGAGTAGGTGGCATTGGAGAGGTATATCATCGTCAGAGTGTGACTAGTGCGAAGGGATTAATAAATAGGTGACTTGCAAATGGTGAGTGGCGTTGGGCATGACCGAAAGTATCAAGGCGTCATCTTTATGATCATATGAATTTAATGTACGGTCTGCTGTGAAGGATTCATGGGCGATAATCGTTTGGCCGAACAAATGCATGTACATGTTGTAAATGTGGGCTAGGCGTAGGGCCAATTGACACAACGATCAAGATGCTAGTAATTGGATCCCGAGAGTGAGTGTTCCACGCATAAGCCTATCATAGTCCGGGTCAGTTAGCTGGTATTCCCGGATGAATCGAAGTTATAGTTTGTCATGACGACCGAGCGAGATTTCGTGGATATCAGACTGAGGTTTGTGACTTTTGTTGATTTGCTACGGCCATGTCATTTCCCAGATCATGAATTCATCTCACGCCGTTCTTTTAACCATCGGGCCGTGCTAGCCACCGAAAGAGAAATCTGAAGAAGAATCGATTCCTTGTAGCCATTACGTATTCCACAAACCCTCAAAGATCATTGGAAATCTCATTTCAGAATCCTTTCAAGAGAAGACGAATCAGCATATTGGACCAGTTGTATGGGTAATCCCCGTACGACAAATCGGTTCGTTATGTCGTGTCGTTGTCCGGTCGCTCGGGAGATCGAGGAGAAACTCACCGAAACATGCAATCCTCACGATTCCCAAAACTCCTTTACCGGCTTGCGCTCCAGACACCCTTGAGGAAACCATCCTTCTGAGTCAACCTGTTGAAAGAGTCGTCGCTCTCGCCCATGGCGCGTACGAATCCGCAGAGCGCATAGGTCTGGTTCTCACCGGTGTAGCGACCGTTCTCGTCAACCTTGCCGACGGAGATCTGTACGGAGGCGTGGTCCTTGGCCTTGATGATGCGGCCGGTGGCGCTGCACTTGCGGGGGACGTAGCTGGAGGTGAAATCATGTTAGCAGAGGTTCGTCTATTGATATTGCGTGGATGATGTGGAATCGTATTGGTTCAGGAAGTTGGAGTGATGGGTGAAGCAGGAGATGGAACGTACAGATCTACGAGCTCGCCACGTTCGTTTTCCATGGTGACAGATGTGTGGTTGAGACGATTAGGTCGGTTTGTGAAGGGATTGCAGCGGTCGTTGTCGTCGGCGGTGGTCGGCTGTTGGTTTGGAGTTGAAGTTGTGGAATTTCAAAATTCGCTTAGCGGGGGGGAATGTCTGTGCACGGACGCCAAGCGTTCAGGCTATAGACCATTCACCTGCACGTGATCTTACAATTTCAAGTATTATCTAGTGGTAATAACCATCCCAATATCTAGTGACAAATTGATAAAGAGAGAGATTTGGGCTCAAAGTTTCGCTTTCCCTTCAACTAACCCTTCACCATCCCCAAAGACGATCCTCTTATCCCACTGCGCAACCACTTTCCAGTCTTCCTCGGCTTCAGCTCCCAAACTATCTTTCTTCTGAATCCACCTCTTAAATACCTCCAAAGCAACGGCATCTCTATCTTTTCGTGCATCTCGGCCCAGCAAAACAGCAACGACCATCCAACTCAAATCCCACATAATCTCCCTTCCCCTCAGTTTCAGTTCATCCACGTTTCTTAACTCTACATCACCCTTCCACCGACCCCAAACAGTCCTTAGAATTGCCGCATACTTTTCCCATTCCTGCTCTTTCCAAGTATTAACAGCACATCCCAACCACTTCCCCAACGCCTGGAGTGTAGGCTTTCCCTCCCGCGGACTTTTGAGCACACGTAAAAGGTCATCGGCAAGGACATTAGTAGTGCCCTCCCATATAGCTAGAACGCTAGAATCGCGATAAAGGCGCGCTATGTTGAACTGTACTTCTTCGTTTTCGAGGTACCCTACTCCGCCCAGACACTCCTAAACGCAACTTATAAGCTTTGGTGTGTTGACGTACAGGGTTGCAACTTACCATGCATTCTTGCAGTCCAGAGATACCGGCTTTAGCAGAAACGGCCTTGCAAATCGGTGTGAGTAATCGTAGGAGAATAGGAGCGGCTTCTACATCAACTCTAAGATGAATGGCTGCGGCTGTTGGGGTGCGTGATACGTCCGCGAATTTATATGGATGGTTTGACGCAGTGTACGCCTTCGTTGAAGCCTCAGAGATACCTAGTAATGCAATACCAAAGAATGCAAGATGCATCATCCCCCGATACTCCACATGTTGCGTAGCTAGAGTATGCACATGGGCAGTGTTTTCGATAAGAAGCTTTCCACCGGCTTTTCTTACGTGAGTGAAAGCACGGGCGATAGCAAGGCCACCTCCCCAGTACCCTACGGCGGAAACTGTGTTGTGAATCCGTGTGATGTTTAGTATGGTAGATATCATCTTCACTCCTTGTCCCGGTTTCCCAATAATATATCCACGAGTTCCGTTCAACACTAGTTCTGCTGTTGGAAGAGATCGGGTTCCAAGCTTAGACTTTAGACGTTGAATGGTGATTCCATTGAGCTCGTCTTTGGAGCTTCTTGGTTCAGTCACTCGGCGTTGACGCCTCGTGGGGACAAAAAAGGTGGATAAATCTCCTGAAGGAGTTTTGGCGAGTAGGATAGACATCTGTGAATCGGTAGCAGATGAGAACCATTTGAAGCCGTTGATAATCCATGGGCCTAAGGGTGTTCCATCGGTGTCCTGTGTACTTGTCTCATTTGTGGTATCAGACAGATAGGTAGCCTGCGTCTCAGTACCTCTGACATCGCTTCCTCCATTCCTTTCGGTCACTGAAGTAGTGATATAGTTAGCATAAGATTGTGCAAATTCTTGGAGATTACATACTCCACTGTCCACTTGTCCACGCTTCCTTCGGATCCCGAGAAGTAAGGTGTCTATACGCCCTCTCGAACACCATGCGCTCCGCAGCACTCAGCTTTCCTCCCTCATTAGCGAGATATACTGCCAACAGCCTAGCAGCCCCATCCTGCATCGCCGAAGGGCAAGTCACTGTAGCACTCGACGGGATCCATAAGTGATACTTGAGGAATTGATAAAGCCGACTATAAGCACCATATTGGTTTTCGTATGCAATAGCAACGATCCCTTCTTTTATCCCGAGATCTTGAAGGTTCCGCCAGCCTTCACTGGTTATGAGAGTGTTGGATGGGCGGCCCCATGTGTCGAAGGCGCGTAGAGACGGTGGGTTACGCTCGGCTTCGGCGGTCCAGGCTAGAACTGATGGGTCCTGGATCAGGGTACTAAAGCGTGAGAGTTCGGGTGTTATTGCCTCTTGGATAGGTTGGGGAAGGTATGCTTTCATAGACCGTCAGAAATATATTGATGTAATGCCAGGCCCAGTTCTTTAAGTTCCGTGAAAGATGTTATGGGTTCATACCGGCGAAAATCCTCTTGAATGCTTCGTCCTCATAAAACGGACTAGTCAGCTTAGGTGTCGTCTGAAAGAATCCATTAGTTGAGCTCGAGGGTGGTCCGGGATGAGAAATAGGTTCATTCCGAAACCCTTTTGCAGACACCATGGCTAGAGGCATAAGCGTGGAAGATAGTGAAGGTAGCACATATTCAGTGTGCAATCCAGAAAGACTGCAATTCTCTTTGGCCTTTCTCCATTGCCGAGGCACGTCAGCGATGATTGATAACCCCCCAGGTCCCCTTCACATCCATTACCGCGGCAGGTAAGATGTACTCGTTAAGGTGAGCTAAGTTTGGTTAAGCGTGATGTGGGGAAGAACGCTACTTTCACATGGTCAAATGCTTTCATCCTCGGGACAAGAGGGACAAGGGCTGATTCGCTAGGATCAAGAAAATAACGCAAGAAATTGCTTTGTTTTGCTATTTCTAGTCCAACTAAAACAAAGATAGAAGATTGCGTGAACAAAGCCAGAAGCCTTGGAGGCGCCACCGATATCACCATGCATGTCAACAAATGAAATCGCCGCTTATTGTTCTTATGTTAATTTTCAATACACTGTCAATGTGCACATATTACAAGCATCACATAATATAACAAAGAAACCTATTTTTGGAATGTGGGAATTCTTATTCAGCCCAATGTAAATGATTCTATCCTAAGATAGCCGGCAAAAAGCTGCTAAGCAGCATGCCATACGTATGTGAGTGGAAAAAGAAAAGTAATGCAAGAAAAACAATACAAACAGCCGCCTAGGTGTATTGCCGTGCCAAACACCGTTATGCCGAACGCCGTTCATGTGTTTTTCGTCTGTCTAGATTCGCCGATCCTGACTAGACATGCAATACCATAAAATGCTGGAGAAAACCATACGCCGACCTATGCTCTGGGTATATATCCTTTATATGTATGTGAGAAATCTAGTCGACATAGGAAAATGCATAACAAGTAAAACTAAGAAGCACACCAGGCGCTACTTACGGTCCAGAGCCGAAGAAGTGAAAAAGAAATGTTTCAAGTCCAATAGCGGAACTTGGCAGATCCAGGCTTGGGCGGGGTTGCGGTCGCGGAAGCGGAGCTGCTGGAAATTGGCTGCATATGAACGTCTTGAGAATCGGTGACAGCTCGAGCAGCGACAGTCTTGATGCTCATGGGAGCCGTTACAGTGATCTTTTCTGTAACAGTGACGTAGACAATGTTGTCGTCACTTCCAGCTGGTTGACTTGAAGCTGGATGACCAGGACGGCTGGTAATGGTCGGGATCCTGCCGATGGACGAATTTGACGTCATCGTTGGCCGAGTGACAACAGATGTTTGGAATGTTGACACTCCACCAGTTGGAACAGGGGCACCAGTTTGGGGACCAGACTCGAAAAGTGTAGATGCTAGCTCGGCCTTCTTTGGGTCATCGTTAAAGGCGCTACGAGAAGCAAAATCGGAAAGGGCCCTGCGATTACCATCCTGTTGAGCGAGAACGAAAGACCCCGCCGACTGAACAGTCGCGAGAGAATCAACAATGTCTACGTCCATGCAAGTAGAGTAGTACTCGTCCTTGCCTGTGGTATTCTGGCTAGGCATTGTAGGCCATTGCCATACCCAGTAGAGCGTATACGGCTTGCCGGTCTCGGCTGTCTTTGGGATGGCTACGTTGGTCTCGCACATGAACGGCATGGGATTGGTTTGAACCGTGTCACCCTGGGCGTAGTTGGGAGATTGCTTCATTCGCTGGACAGCGATAGGGAATTGGGAGTTTTCGTAGCAGCGGCCATCGTCGAAATTGGTCGCAGCGAGCAGAACTCCACGTCCGTCGCCGCCCGAGCCATCCTTGGTCCATTGGAGCACGTTGACGAGCGTCTCGTCCTCCGTTGGCTGGGTAGTTCCGAAGACGAAGGTTGTGCCGCTACCCTCGGGCTTTCCCGGTAGTTGGTCAGGCTGACTTACGTGACCATTCTCGGCATAGCGCAGAGCGATGAAGTTCCCAGCGACTGACTTGAGGCGGGGGAACTGCTCTGACTGGACTGCTTGTCGCTGGGAAGGGTGACAGAGTAAGTCGGCCTTGTTGATCAGTTGACCTGGGTGCTCCTGGTCGTTGGCGGGGATCAAGAACATGTCGTCATGTTGATCGTATCCTGGAGCTGTCTTATCATGGAACGACCGAGCGTAGCCGTATGCGCCGACGTAAGATCCGTTGGCGTCGATGTTGACCATCTGCTCAATCCAGCTATGCGCCAGGGCCTGGCCGATAAGGAATGCACCGGGAAGAATGGCGAAAGCACGCATGTTGACTGTATTGAAGGCGATTCAACAAATAAGCGCCCGTTTCGAACGAGAAGGTGAAAGAATCGAAAAGAATAAGGAGTGAAAGTTTCCTGGCCTGCAAGAAGATAACTCGAAAGGAGTGTGGAGTCAGAGACTGTGGGGGAGTAGAGATGTGGAAGAGTTGGGGTTGGCGTTCGGATTGTTGTTGCTGTGTTGGTGGATCGAAGAAGGGAATTAAAATCGCGCTAAGTGAAGGGGAAGGTGACAGTGAAGCAGAGATATATAAAAGAAGAGTCTTGGCGCGCGAAGGTTCACAGAACAACTCCGGCTTCCACAATGAACAAAGCCCTCCTCGGCCGCACAATGCGGCTCTCTTTGCTTGGCAAGAAATCACAAAAGCATTGTAAGTCTGGAGCACCGGGGTGCGAGTCTGTTTAAAAGAAAGAAAGACGACATAGTGAAACAAAGCCCAAAGGGCGAGCAGATCTACCCGCACGTTGAAGTAGGCGATTGCGAAAGGACAAGAGCCAATCAACAGCGGGCGCTGGCTAATATCGAAACTGAAACGCAGCAGACCCGGTCCATTTAAGCTTTTGTTCCAGATGGCTGTTCTGCCCTTCTACCCAAGCCTGGTCTCCCCGGTCTCAGTGGTCTGTAGGCGCTGCATCGTCAGGAAGAAGTCTTGGTTGCAACCGCCGCATGAATCCGATCGTCTTCGCATGCCAACGCGCGGGGTAACACACCTGGGCAGCACAGCAGAGTGTCTCGTTGACCATTATGCCGTCGATTCATCAGCACTCAGCCTGTACCTACCTGACTCAATCCGAGATATCTGCCACGACCAAGCGGGTGGCTGCCGACGTGTCGCTGTCCTACCTTAGCGGCCTTGTCTCTGCGTCGACGAGACCCTCTGCTTGAGGACGCCCTACTGCCCCATGGCACTGCGACAGACATCCATGTGGACTTGCGACATTCACGACAGCGGGGGTTGATTTGCTCCGGGCAAGGGAGATTGGCAGTGGGGTGGGCAGAGACATCATGCGAGCAGGTGGACGGGTCGGGAGGATGAGTGGCCTGCGGCATCGCAAGACCGAACAAAGGTGTATCAAGGAAGTGAGGGAGCAGGTACGGCAGCGTTGAACGACAGGCGATGCGGCGCTGCGAAGGCGCTTAGAGTTGCTGGAGTCTGTCGACGTACGAGCGTTGAGGCTACAAGACCGGCCAGAAGCGCAAGAAATCCCCGCCGCCGTGTTTCACGTCAGCTAGCCGAGCGGGCGTTGATTGGAGGAAATGCTCCTCCTCTTCTGGCAGTTTCATCCTCACCGCCCGCCTCTGTCAAAAACTCCCCTCCATCTGCTCGTTATCGTCCTCTCTCCCTGCGATAACGAGACTGTCGTCCAAGAAGACCGTCCAGACCTTACCTGGTTGCACGACTTGGCCCATCGGAATCCTCAGCGGCAAGACGGTTAGGCGGGCAGATCACGCCCAGAAACCCGGTACGAGGGAGTATCTAGATCATCGTGAAGCGGGTTCTAGGTACGTCACTGTCTGTTCTTTGCGAGTTGCATATTCCAACGGTACATGAAGGAACAAACATGGAAGCAGCCTATGTTCCTACAACCGCTGGTAATCAAAAGAGGAGAGCAATATGGATCCCTTGGCGGAGCTCTAAGCCTGCCGCGCGTGGTATGTAACATGATAGGAAACCAGCGCACCGAGGTCGGAATGCCTGCGGGACAATCGTTGAAGATTCACATCTAATGTCTGTTACTTTTAAAAACATATGCCCCATTTCTATGACGCCCCATTCATTAATGAGAACCCGAAACGGCACGCTCAGTTCCATGCATCCATGTTCCTCGCTACACATCCCTCGCCCGCTCTCTTTACCAACGATCCCACTGTATAGACCGTCTCTCCGAATCCCTCTAATACTGCCTTCGCTTTCTCGACCCCACCAGAGCACGCTATCCCTGTTCGAGGAGATTCCAGGGTTTACGCTTAGGGCGTATTAGCTAAGTCAAATAACCATCGTAGCTCTCCTTTTAATCTCTGCACCTCATTACAATTCATACATTCACACCTTCATGTCTTGGCATTATTATCTTGATCCTTTGATATTAATTCGTAACCCTCCGCAATACTATACTGGTCACTGCTGGAACATCTCAACTCTATCCACCAGGCCATCTCCATTCATTCCTCCTTGAGACCCTAGACAACATCGTTTGTGGCAACATATCATCAACCCCATTCACCATGTCGGCCGGACTGCTATCAAAGTGGTAGAGTTGTTTCTAGCCTCCAGAAATGCGCCGCCTCTAGACGTGTTACTCGACTATCAATGGCCATGAATAGCGCTCCGTCTTGAAAGTCATTGGGGCCAGATTCGGAATCCATCACTGCTGAAGTTAGTCGTGTCTACATCTCCCACAAGAAAGCAATCAAGTACATCGGTTCATGTGGTTTGATCTTCTCGACTCCAACCACGTCAGGATAGCCACTAAGAGGGCTAATCCTCCAAGTAATATTGTAAGCACTTCGATGTATGGATAAGTCATTGTAGAAATCGTGCTCCTTTCTCAAGTATAAATGATCTTTGTGTTAACAAGAAAGCAGATCGAGATGAAGTAATCTGGAATTCCAGGCCACAATGTAGAGAATGGACTATCCTTATATACTCTCACATGAGACCCTTGGCCTTTTTCTCTCTTCAACTGGGTGCACCATCCTAACATACCCTGCATTGAATTGACCGCGACCACCCTGTTCCTCTACGATATTGTATGTACATGTACGTACAAAACATGGGGAATGGAACCCAGCCTCCACCGGGGAACCGTGTTTTGCATCCGACCGTCTTGCAAACAACAATCGAACTGGTGTCACGGATCAAACCTTGATGATCGGGTTTGGCCCAGTCGGCACACCGGGAGGCTGTCCACCGGTTTCGAGATGGTAGTCTTCGCCTGCTCAGCCTTGTCTGTTGTTCATGTCACACACGGGATCCGGAATGACTTCCCCGCCTCCACAGTTTTCCAGATTCAGGGTTCTCTAGCTGTATCCCCTTGTCACTGTTCACATGGTAGGGTGATGATGTAACGTCATGCAGGTGCTTGTATCTTATTTTATTGAATGGGAGGTGCTATGGTAGGTCGTACATTCGAACACGCAAGTAAACTAGAGCCTATGAGGCAGTCACTTGGATAGATCTGATTGCATCGATTCGTCGGAGCAGAAAACTGAAGTATCACAGGCTTCTATTTTCAACTTATTTCAACTTGGATTTGGAGTTCATCCTAACGCCCTTCAATGTGGACGACAAGAGGAGGTTCCATCGATTGGCTCATCGGTCGAAGTGACGTGTCAGAAACGTCTACCTACTATTTGAGTCACCTATAATATCGATACTCTAATTGGTCAGGATCAATCAACTTTCTCTTTGTCAGACGTTATTTATTCACACATATTTCAACAAAGACATTTTATGAATCCCATTCACTCCGCCACGTTGGTCATTTCCATTATTTCTCTTCACATCATTCACGAATTGTATAAAAATCACTATGTCACATTCAATATTTAATCTTCCAACCGACGTCCACGGTTTTCTTCCCCGAAAATACCTCCAGTATACTACGAACCCAACCCCATACCATTCTCGAAGCAACCAGAATATTTATTCCCATTTCTCTAATCCACAAAGGCAACCATGCAGGTGTGGGAACGACTCTCGATCAAAAAAGCCCGCCAATCCGGCTCCCGAGAAGGCTCCATCAGGAGTTCCATCAGCTTCAATCGTTCCTCCCTCATGAGCATATTCACAATACCTGAAACGCACTCGGAAGCCAACGACCAAACTGACCACATTCCTGCCGGACCGCCACAAAGCTGGACCTGTTGTAAATGCGGTCATCAGACACCAGGTCGAATCCACAAATGCGATCAACAAATACGCGATGGAAAGTGCTCACATCGGAACTGCTACCGTTGCACTCCTCGATATGCTCGAGATGATCTTCCAGCTATAGCGCCTAGGTCTACTAGGAATGTGGGATTTGATGATCGTGAAGAGAGGGCTGAGCGTGTTATTGCCTTCAAGTTGCCGATTAAGCTGCCGTATCGTCTTGGACGACGCGTTGAGATTAAGGATCCGACGCCTCAAGTCAACCCGGCGGAATTCGTTTCTACAATGAAGAAGGTCACGACAATTTCCTCATTTTGGATCACATGGAGTTATACATTCGAGAACTTTTTTGATACTTGATTTCATTTGGGATTTGTTGGTGTTTGGTATGGGGTTTTGTCTTTTTAAATAAGATTGACTGAATAAACCACTAATGTCTTCCCCCATCTATTCTTTTTTATTTAGTGATGTGATTGGCCTATCAATTATATATCTTAACCCCTTCGTATTCTTTAAGCCTCTAATATAGCCCCATCTAATCAAGCTCTTTATCTCTGACATCACTGAACTGCATGAGCCCCCTTCAAGGATATACATACTCTTCTGTCACTAACGTTATCTAACTAATCCTCCTAGATCACCGTCCCTCTTCACTATAACGGCAGCTCTTAAACTTCAACTAAGCTCTATAAACTAACCAACATCTTCGAATCAATCAGCAACAACCCTAGTTCTTCATATCCCTTATGAGCTGAGTCCCGTGTTGGATGACCGAAAACAATTCATTGAACAAAAAATCCTCCAAAAAAGCTCCGATAGAAGAAAAAGAACAGGAGCATACAAAGAAACTCTTTTCGACGCAAAATCGCCACCTGATGCAGCGTACTCCCTTTAAAGTTAAAAGTAAAGCTTAAATTGATAATATAAAGGGTGCATATTCCCTCTAGGGTATAGAGTAGACCTTAATGCTCCTTATCTTAAAGTGGTGTGTTCTCTTCAGGGTATAGAATAGAGGAGATCATGCATCAATTAAAAGGAATTCATGTGTTGAAAGAAGGTCACTTAGAAAGTACATGAAAACAGTGACCCGTGATTATTGAGATGAGGACTCGGTACCTAGGTACCATTTAGCATGGTTCGTAGATGAGAAGGTAAAACTAGTGCAAAGAAATCAGCATGGTACATCAAAGTTGAGAAAGTATGGTTAGGTCATGACTTTTACTAGAAGATGGTGTACCGGGATCCAAATCCAATAGAAATTTGATACCGAAAAGTCGTGACAAAAACACTGCTAAATATCAATTTTTCTTAGAGAACCTTGCTCGTAACTTAAAGACGGTCACATGGCAAAAGAGAGGAAGGAATTCTTTCCAAAAACGCCTCCAAAAAGGATATCATTGGTAAAGATATGGCGTGTTGCCATCTATTGTAGGAAACTTGATGTAACAAAGGTCGAACAGAAAAGTATATGCCAATGACCGTCTTGATGGTACAACAAATTCGCTCGCTGTTGCAGGTAAAAATTCCAAACGACCGACCCCATGCCAATAAGAAAGGGAAGAGATTCGCATCTACTTCCTTGGTTTTTGGTCGTCATCATCGTCGTCATCATCGTCTTCTAGCCACTCATCTCCATTGGATACGCCACTATCATGCCCTTGCGCTGGGGCAGCTGTCGACGCGGAGGCGGCAGGAGGTGGCGCGTCGTCATCGCTCTCATCCTCGAATGCATCGGGGTCGGCCAAGGGCTGGCTTTCCGGGTTATCCGAAGATGGTTTCTTTTTCTTGGGTGCCTCGCGATCTAGAACGCCCTCATCCGCTGAGACGGAGATTCCTCTCCTTCCCCAAGCGTTCTTCGGGCGACCGTCATCACCATTGATACGCGCTGGTGCTTCCTCTTCATCAAAATCCCCGCTCTTTCGGCCAACTAGCCTGCTGATAAGCCACCCTCTGCTCAGATCATCCGAGTCCACAACACCTCCATGTCGAAGCTTTACGCGCTGTCTAGTCCAGTAGACCCACGCAAAATCGATCATTAGAGCTGTTTGAATTGTCCCAAACACCCACGAGGTGGGATCGAAGTATTTCTTTTCATTTGTGGACCGCACAATCCAATTCAAAATATAGAGAAATCGGTAGGTACCGAGGGTGACGAGATAGAAGGAATCGATGACCGTAGGGACTGTGGTTTCGCGCAGAAGAAGAAGTTGGGGTATTACGCATACAGACTCCAGGATTTCAGAAAAGGTCCAAAGGAACTGCGAGTTGTGTCAGTTATATGTACAACTTTTTGGACCAAAGGCCAAGATAGAGAGGGAGCTGATGGCATTGTGTACCTTGAGAAATCCACTACTTCCAATTACATGGTTCCTGAATATGGCATACCAAACCGGTGCAATAGCCACGGAACCACCAAAACAGTAGAGTCCAAACTTCCAAGCTTTTTCTCGTTCGCGTGTCCTCGCGTAGACGCGTGTCATCAAGAAAATGATGTACAAGCTACTGAGGACGTAGAAGATCTTGAGGCAGAAATTCCATGTGTGCTCCCAGTCGGCGGTCGCGGAGACCTTGAAGATATCGAGATAACGAGTGCAGAAGACGACGGCATAGAGAGCTTGAGTTATGAGGGAGACACCTGGATGGGAGCGGGTTAGCAGATGCGGAGGTGGAGGAAGACAAGCGCATCAGTATTACCTTCAGCGCTGCTGTTGGAGTGGATAGCCCATATTAGAATCAACTTGGAGGTCGTGTGTGAGATGTCCCCCAAGATGTGGAATACGTTGAACTTGAAGGCGGCCATGACGAAGCTGACGCAGGCCTCGGTCGAGGCTCTAGGGGGATCGGGGACGCAAGGCTTGGTGCGGGATGCCCAGTGTAGGGCTGGTATCAGGATGATACGGGCCGAGATGGATGAGGGAGCAGTTGAGATACGAGGATGACGGAGTTATTCTTAGGCGTCGAGCTATGGGGAGGGGGGAAGCTCGAGCTGCAGCGGGTGAGGTTGAGGATGGTGGTCGTTCGTTGGGGGTACGATCCGTCCCTGCAGCCGTCCCAAGCTAAACCCGTATTGCCTAAGCGCCTTGGCGGGGGTGCTGAGCTGTGCTGTGTGGTGCAGCCAGACCGACAAGCCGACAGACCGACGATGCTCTTCACAGCCTCAATATCACCAGCGTTATTCATGTTTCATCGTGCCCATCTCCATATAATTATCCACCCCTACATACATATCACAAATATCGCCCGCTCTGGATAGATATATTTAGCTCTGCCTACGGGTCGAACGAACATCATGCCTATACACGGCCTCGAAGGATTCTCTGTTCTCATTCAGCATGAGCCTTTCCATCCGAGGTTCATTCACCCACCATAGCTTCCTCCCACCTCCTCATCATTCATTCTTCATACCCTGGATTGTCTCCATGCTCGAACGTACATAGCTAGCACCGGAAAATTTGGCAGACGGGCGTCATTCACAAAACCGCCGTGATGACGACGATGCTTGTGCCGAACCATTCACCTGGTCCGCCCTTCGTCGCTCTAAGGATCAGAGGCCTGCTGGCTAAGACCTTCGTTTAAAAAACCCCTCACCAATTCACGGTCCGAATTTCCTGCAGAATCCTCAATTCGCACGTTTTTCAAACAAGCTAGCCTTACCGGATATCGAGAGCCCAAGAAACTCCCTAGCCATCAGCGCGTTGAGCGGAAGATGCGGGCTTGATTCTTGACTCTTGACTCTTGACGCTTAACACTGTCCGAAGGTTTATCCTAACCACAAGAGTGCCTTCTGTTTTGTCCGGTCCATCGATGATTTAGAATAAACTCCACATCGCGGGAGAACTAGAGTCTTATAGGTAAGGTAGATGTCTTTTCGTTTGCTTGGAGCAGCAGATGTCCGGCGCTGGGCAGCACTGACCTCTTCCTTCTCTTGGTTTCAACTTTGCACTTCGCAACGCACCTCCACTTTACCTAGGAAAAGAACGTGCCTTTCAAAAGTATCCAAGCACCCTTCAATAATATAGCTAAGCTGATAGGGTGTAAGGTCCTTAAACACTAGGAGGTATGAGGTGCCTAGAACTGTTTGCTTAGGAACAAAGTGCCTACAACAGGGTGTCCGGATACTTTTGAAAGGCAGCTCCGTAGTTCTAAGCATAGCGGGGCTGGTGAAATGCTTGCGACATCGAGCATTATCCAGAGCCCATGTGCACTATCTGTTGTAGACTCCACGATGCAGGTGGGAAGCGCGTTGGTCGCCGGACATTCTATCGTTTGTTCATCTGGGAAGGAAAACGTTTAGCGTATGTATGTAGGTTTAGTAGTCAAAGAATCCTTAACCGGTTGAAGATGTGAAGAGAATAACTTCCAAAGAATGCACATCATATCTATGACGGCTATACAAGCATCGATTGTACAGTTCTGACAGTTTAACGAAAGGAGGAAAGGACATATTCTCCCAGAGAGAAAGAGGTAGACCTTCCGTCTATGGTAGATTGGAGAGATCCCGACGGACGGCATCCAACCGGCAAGGCACGACTGTAGCGTGTAATCTTAACGAATCATTCTGAACTTAATTGAGACAACCCTGGGACTTCCATTTCGCCCTTGACTGTTTATTCTTAGTGAAGTCTGGCTGCAAAGAGCAGAGAGGCGCAGGTCAACAGCCCAGATCCCCAAGACCACGCCACTAGGAGGCAAATCAAAGTCCGACAGTAGATACAGGCCATGGTCTCGAGAGCGTGTAGATCCCCAAGCACTGGATCGGACCATGAAGTTGATGCAAGTCCTTGACGGGTAGATTGGCTTCCGGATTACCTTTGGGTCCGTGACGTGATTGTGTTGAGAGGGCAAGATGGCTGACAGCCTCAGAATCGGGTCGAAGATACCGTACAGAGAGTCCATTGCCTACCAGAAGAGAGAGGGCAGGGCGAAGGCCTTCCCGTCTGGTTCAATGCGGTGGCCTCCTGCATTCACCCCAGGGAGCATGTTCCTGCAGCTTTCTACTTTCGTGGACTAGCGACAGGCTTTCCGTTTAGCCAAAGTGTCCTAGACGGTCCAACGCACGTGGAGCATGTCGTCAATGCACTGAAGAAGCTCGGTGTCCGGCAAGGACCTTACCACAGCAAGGGTTTCTGGTCTGCTTGACCATGCTAGTTGTGATGTGGGTATCATCAGTGAGATGCTGTCTCTATACGGAAAACGTACCAATCGTGCGATGGGGCCGCAAAGCCCACTCTCACATGGCCAAGAATCCTTCCCGGCATCTACATTTCCTCTCCGACAGATTCACCCACCGTGGAGAGCATGGCAAAAGGAGTGCGCTAGCCCGAAGAAGCGCATATCACGTGCAGCACGCATCCGTTCCGCTTCAGACACCAGGGTCGAATGCCTGCACACAGCGTGTGACCCATGTCCGCTGGAAATCAATGGGCGCGCATTGGGGAATGAAGGGCAGCGGGCTTGTTTCCGGACGTATAATGGGATACCGCGGGACAGGTCCATGCAAAACCGATGTGAGCACTTGCAGCATTGATTGCGCGAGGTCGCAAAAGCAATATGAGTTCGATAGAGCCGTTCTTTGTGAGTGTGTATAGAACATGTGCGTCATCCACATAGCGCTGGCACTCCTCGCCGGTGGAACCACAGACCTCAAGTGGCAAGGAGTGCGAGTACGGGGAGGCGAGTCGAGTGGCTTCGTGATCGAAAGCTGTCAGACGTTCTGGAAATGTTTCACGGCATCGTTTGGTTTCCGCTCGGGAACAAGAACAATGATCTGAGCAATGGCAGAGAGCAGAGGGCAGAGAGCAGAGAGCAACCTTGTTCCAAACTGAGGGCACTCCACTTGGCACACGCTTCGGGCTGAGGATTCAGGTCATATAGCCTAGCTGGGGGAGAGCTCCCTTTTACATTTACCAGCCGTTTCAGGGCCATTTAGCTGCTTAACCGCCCAAGGGGAGCTACTTTTGTCTGCAAAGGCTGCGCCGCGATACCCGCTTTAGTCATTATTTGCGACTATTTGCCAATGCCTCGTCGTCATCGGACTTTCGAAACAAGACCAGCAGCAAGTTGCAGCGCGATCGACAAGCTGCAGCAGACAAGAATCACACGCTGTCAGTGTGCAAGCACCTTGATCCCCGGTGGCTCGTGGTCAGCACGATACTAGCAGATCTGCGGGAGAAGTGCCGATGAAGACCCATGGAATGGAAAGGGTGGTGTATTGCTTTTGCGCGTGCTGCTGCTGCTGCTGTTGCTGGCGACGGGGTGGGAGGAGTGAATGGTATGGAGCTGCTGTTGGTCAG
>AJFL01000971.1:0-15316 GCA_000467735.1 Rhytidhysteron rufulum CBS 306.38 | reverse complement strand
TCCCGACTCGCTGGCACTCCCCTCCCAACCTCCCAAAAGAAACAAAATGAGAAGACAGTTCCCTTGTCAATAACTCGACCAGGCCCCAGCACCTGGCACCCACAGTTATTGGTGATGGTCTCTCGCCAAAAGGCACGCAGCAAGGACAAACCCCGCTGGCGACAATGCGACTACGCTTCCAGAAAAACGCTAGAAGCTCCTCCCCTGGCCGTGCGACTCTCAAGCCAGCCTGGGGTTCCAGCGGCGAGCATCGAAGGATTCAACGGCAAAATGTCAGTTCACAGTCGGTACCTCCTCTACTGGCATCCGTCTACTGAACGGCGGCGCACTGGTCTTGTGGAGACGCGGGTCCGGCAGTGCCAATAAATTTAGCATCTGCGATAACACAGAGGGTCATGAATCTGCGACGAGGCATTTCGACAAGGCAGATGCTAAGGGCCTTTGGGCATGTTCAACACGGATTGACATTGTAACGTGCAATATGACGCAAAAAGTACACCTCGAACGCATATTCTCCTAGGGTCCACGTGTAACGACACGCTCGGAGTCCGGCAGTATACAAGCTGACATGGTACAAATGCGCTTCTGAAACAGCCTTCAGGGATGGGAACTGCCTCTGGGCGTGGTCGAAAAAGGGCATATCGTACCATGAGAAGCAGCAGGCGTGGTACGGATAGGCTCGTGAGACTGAATGCAAGGCGGGAATGCAAGGAGAACAAGGCCGCAGCCCCATTCGGTAGGGGACACGATGGGTGATGGTCGCAAGAGAGAGCAACAATGGAGAGGGAAAAAAAGGGACGAGGGGTTATGGTCGTACAGCAACTGCAGTGGGGAAGCAACCTTCTCTCACCTTCCCTCCCTCCCTCCAACCCTCCCTCCCTCCATCATCTGCCTGCACTAACCTAACATTGCCTGCATTGAATCGACCTCACCTCACGACACCACCTTGTCCACCTCGATCAGCATCGATGCCGCACACCAATACGATGGAGCCAGCAGTGCCCTCTGGCCGTCCGCAGCAGCCGTCTGAACCGTCTGTCGGCAGGCAGACTTAGCAGCAATAACAGGCAGGTGATCCGGATGCGGTGAGTTTTGCTACGTTTCTGATCGTCGCAACGGGCGAATTACCTGGCATTCTGCCTTGAGACAGTCTCCAAGAACGAATCTATTTAGGCGCCTGGACTAGTTGGGGCCAATTTGCTGCATTTACGCGCCCTTGAGCAACGCCGCAGGTGGAGCTGACCAAACCCTGCTCGCTCAACACTCAGCGGGGAGTGGGATATCTTCGCCCCATACTCGCTATCGAACGGCGTACGCAGGGCTTAGGAGAATCACCAGCGCCCGGTCCATTCACGGCCGGCCATCTCGACGCCTGCACGAATTCTCCAGAGAGCGAATAATGAGACTGGCCAGGCGGCCCTCTGAAGGATTCACAACCTTGTCGGTATGGCGCCCCATGGACGGGTCACAAACCGACAGACCACCGAGCACAGACAACCGTTCGTCACAATCACGCTGCAGCAGAAAATTGTATGTAGCTCTGCCCAGCACGACGACGAGGGCGTGGTCTGCGAGCCGAAGCCGGGAATCTATGCTCACGGTGGACGCTTCCGGCGCGCTGGGCGGAGGCGACGGAGAGGTCGCGGGCTTGAAACCTCGCCGGCCTCCCTGTGTCGTCGCAGGGTGAGGCTGTACCCCCTCCATCGCGGTCGGTGGGTGGAGTGTGTGATCTTCGATGTCATCGTTGCTTGGGCTAGGCTGGGTATCCCAAGTGCACGTTCCTGGCAGTGCTAATAGCTTGCAATTGGCCCGGGCACGCCCGCAGAAAAGAAACGGACTGCGAGGCGGCTCAAGCCACTTCCCGGGGCCCTGGTGGACGTTAGGGTGAAGGCTGGCGCTAACTTGCATGACCACCTGGGCAGCCTGCCAGCATCTGCCAGCATCTGCCAGCATCCCAAAATCCGTTGACGGGGGGCTTCAATAGAGTTGTCGCACTAAGACCCGTTCGAGGTGGGTGAGCATGGCGATGTCATGATAAATATTCTGTATCTCTCTCTCCTCCAGACACACCCCTTCCACAACGCCCTTCACTATCTAAGCCCGCATCCTTCTTGTCTTGTGTCACTATCCCGTCTTCATCCTCTCGAAGCACTGCGGACAGGGCTTGCCTGCCCTCAACTATGAGAAGCTATTGTTAGCCCATCACCTTTGACATTTTAGCACTCATGCCTGCCGTACTTGAAAGTGCTGTACCCCTCCCACCCACCGCCTCCACCAGCAAGTCTTTATGGTCCCCTTGCCGGTCCAAGCTCTCTCTTGCACGCTCTCCTCCGCCGCTTGACATGTCCTCGGAGACTCTTCCTCCCTACATGGCCTCTCTTAACGAAACTTCACTTCCTCCACATGATATCAGCAGCGCCATGCCCAGCTCAGGATGGTATGGCACTGCGCTGCCCGACCCGGAGTGCCACAAAATCGAGGTCAGCAGCACGAACAGTCGTCCTCAAAGGGACTTTACTGACTTGGTCTAGACTGGCTACGGCCCGTATGGCTACGATCAACCTTATGTCACTCCACACACGTCGTCCTTGACTTCCTTCTCTCCACCGACGGAGTTCTCTAAGCCACCAGATGCCACTGCGGTGTTCCCAAAAGCCTCACCATTGCAAAACTTCTCTCCTGTCTCAGAACCCCCTAACCACGAGCTAAATCGAACTTCTGATGCTTCAGTCCCCAAGTGCGCCGATCCATCTTACCTGTACGGACTCATTCCCGTGGATTCTATGTTGCCAACGAGACCCCGGAGCAGCCCCAGCACTTTCAGTCCCACGAATCCTTCCGGAGGGCCTCTTGACTTCTCGTGGACCTTGAATCCATTGGGAATATCGGCGCCAAATCAGCATGAACAGTTTTACCCTGGATCGACGTACCCGCCTGCAAGGGATCGCACGCCACGTCTGAGCGAACCTGGCTTGTCACCTGTTAGTGAAATAGCAGCTCCGCAACCCCGAAGATCGTATCCGCCAATTGCGCCGCATCCCGTGGTACCACACAAACTCGGCCCACCAAAGAGGTCCCGCGAGGATGACGATTCCACTGAAAGTCACAAGCGAAGGAAGAGGTCTGAGTCAACGAATACCCTATCCATGGACCTGGGAGAAGAAGATCGGCTGTTGATCCAGCTCAAAGACGAAGAGAACATGCCCTGGAAAGATATTGCAGCCAGGTTCCAGTCCGACCTCGGAAAGACGTATCAAATCCCTGCGCTGCAAATGCGACTGAAGCGGCTACGCGAGAGAATGCGTGTGTGGACAGAGGTAGACGTACGAGCATTGCGGTTGGCCCACGAATACTGGGTAAACAGCAAGTTCGAAATCATCAGTCAAAAGGTACGTGGCATTGCAGCGACTTAGCCGATCTTGTAACTTATGCTTTACAGATGGTAGAACTTGGTGCCGCTGAAAAGTGGACAGCCAGACAGTGTGCGCGCAAATGGGCTGAGATAGACCCAGCGCCAACACCGTACACGTCTTACGACCATCATCCTGCATCTTCATACGCTACGTACACCATGAGCCCAGTCGAATCTGCAACCTTCATTCCATCCTATCTCCACATGTCCTAAAGGAGCGAGATGCGCTCGCGCGCCGTCTCGCAGATGAAACTGGCCCCTCGATCTACGACAGGGAGTGACGCCTCCATCGCAAGCCGCAAGCCTAGCCATGATACCCTGCGAAGTCCGAATTGCTTCAGTTTTAGAGGTTTTTGTATTCAATACGTTCCAGCGTGTTTGTTCTTTCTTTCCCCAAGCTCGCTATTCTAACCCCCCTGTTCTTCTTGTAAATACTTGCCCCTTCACCCGGGTTAACCGGTGCCAACCGCTTTATTCTTTGACTTGCATTCACAGCGGTTTGGAGATTTCCGTTCTTTTGGCAGGCGAGAGTGGGAGAAGTTTATTTCCGCGCATATCGCGAGTTTTACCGCTGAGAGGGCGAAGCACTTTAGAGTTCACAGCCTCAATATCAGATCTATATGAGAGATGTCTATTTTCCGCACCGTCCAACTCCCTCCATCTTTGTCAGATCCTGATGTACCCGCCTGCCAGGCATGAAGGCTCTCACTGCGCCACTGAATCCTTCCGCTTCCTGTACAACTCTGGTGCGGATGCTAATGGGCGAGGGGCTCCCTTCTGCCGCTCGATGGCTCACTCATGCCGCTTTCTAGGCCCTGCACAGCGGCATCCTTTCTGGGCGGGGTACACATGATCTGGGGCAGAAAGCCCATGTCGAATGCTTGGACAGACAGAGCTCGATCTGCCCTCAGCAGCCAGGACTCCGTAGGGGCCTCAGACTCAGATGCAGCGGCCGTTGGCCCCCGGGAGAAGGCTCGAGCTCGACCTTGAACCCGCACAGCGCATATGCATCGGGGGGAAGGGTATGGGCCGGCCTGGCTGGACCCCGTTCTGAGGAGAGAAGATGCCTTATGACTGTGCAACTGAGACAGGCCAGGTGCTGGAGAGGGCGAATGAAGCAAACGGCAGAGAGAGAGAGAGAGAGAGAGAGAGAGAGATAGAAAGTGAGAGAAGGAGAGTGACTAGTGACCAGTGACCAGTAGCAGTAGCAGCAGCTTAACCGATTAATTGGCGGGTGCAGTCGATGAGGGCAAGATTGGTGGAATTGCCATCTCCACTCTGGTCTAGCGACGAGTACCAAGCCGGAAAGCGACGGGTGGCGTGACGAATGAAATCTTCGCTGCTAGCCCAGATATCTTGCATCTCTTCACTTCTCAACCACGCACTTCGCGATACATTCATCGCAGACTCACTGCCAGCCTCCCCCTCCCCCTCCCCCACTGCCCACTGCATGCCCGGCCACGACTGTGCTTCTTGGACAAATGCCATGCCAGTCATGTGTGGGGCAACGCTCTCGTCCCGCACCGTAGCCGCATGGCCGGCTGAAGACAGGGCCCAGCGCTTGCCGTGAAGCAGCAAAAAGAGCATCATTAGCAATCCAAATAAGCACGAGAAAACTACGACGTCCCCATGGCAGGGCAAGTCGCCTTTAGGCAATCCCAGACACGCATGCCACGTGGTGAGGGATCTGCTGACTGCAGCCACACCACAGGTCGCCCATCTCGCCGTCCTATTCACCAGCACGACGCCCTAGCCGCTTTGGCTCGCCGGCCCTGCGAATTCCATACCGAGGCCCTCTGCCGCCATCTGCTAACGCCCGTTTCGATTTTCCATACAGCTATGACTCCTACTAAGGCACTCTGTCGGGACGACCAGCCATGCTCAACACCTTCCACGTAGGTCCTGCCGCTAACTGGCACCTCCTGCCTCGCCCACCGTGCCACTATCGATACCACAGCGCCCTCACTGGACATGTTTCTCTCCATAGCTACATGCACCAAACCGCCGGTTCACACTGTCATATTCCTGTGCAATCCTCACTCCATCTGTGGATAGCTTCAAACCCGCCCCCATTGCGGACATTCGCTCCTCGGCCCGGAAAGCCACCACCTACTCTCACGTCGCGGCCGCCGCCTCGGAGGCTGTCCAGCGGTTTTGAAGGGGAATGGAGCAAGGCAGAAGGCGCTGGCTTGTAACCACTTTCTGGGCTTCTTATTTGTTCCAAGAATCCCAAAAGTGCCATCCTTTATTGAACTGCCTCGAGAGCGGTTCTCGGGAAGGACCGTGAGGCCCAGGAGGGCTATCAAACAAGGCAACCGATTTGCCTTGCCTTGCGATCTATCTAAGGCGGCCGGGTCATTCGTGTTTTCTTTTTGCCGTCTCGCCTGCTTGTTGTGCCGCCCGTCAAGCCAATCGCTATCCATTTCCAAGTTCGATGCGTTCACTGCCAGTCTGCCTGACGTTGTTGAGGATTCATTGTGGCACAGGCAATGCTTTGAACTACCGCACTCCGGTTTCCTTTGCCGTTGCCAAGCGGCTTTGTGATGCTTTGGGCGCTTACTGCGTGTGCCGCGTAAACCGCCACGAGATATATCGTTACTTTCATGGCTCTCGTACCACAAGTGTTCCACCCATCGGATTTCGCCTCTATTTTGTTGCTGTGCCTTCGATCGGCTGTGTGACAATGAACAGGCCTAATTGCTTAAAGTTTACCTCGCCGCAATCCTGAAGAATAATTAGGAAACCTTTGCCTGCGGCGAAGTTAGCAGGGCTGACTCCAAGAGATCCCGCGAGCACGAGAATCGAAAGTCGGACGGACAGGGGAAGTTACGGACCTGGACAAACAGGTTGTGTGTACTACGAGCTCTTTTCAATGGTGTCACGAACCTTCACGGCAGTAGACCGTCTTCACCGTCTTTCGCCGTGTTACTCTCTTACCCTCCCTCTCAACGTTTTGCGAGAGAGCATCCAGACCAATTTACGGTTGAGTCTAGCCAAATATCATATCACAATATAACATTTCCCACCAAAATTTTCACAAGCCTTAGTTCTCAATCTCCGCCTACGCCCAAGTTTCAAGCTCAGTCGCAAGCTTAAGCCTTCCGGTCACGCCGCGTCACCGCAGTTCCAGTTCCTCCTTTTCCACCGCCGCCGCAACGCTGCATCACTACACCATGCATATCTCGGAAAACTCAATTCGAACCTCTAGACCACGTGTCTCTATTATATCCGCGAACCGTCGTCCGACACACAGACACTGCATTAGTCGACGGTGGTTTCGGTTTCGGTATAGTTGATCCTTTGAGTGAGAAACGGTCACTAAGATAAGAGAGGTACTTCTGCGCTTTGAGGATGAGGAGGAAGCGGCGTGGACAGGTAAGTGCAGGAAGTATGACTGGGGACTGAGGTAGAGGGATAGAGGAGTGCTCTTCTTCTCGTAAACGGTGAGTAATTACCGTTTCTGGGACATTTAGTAGTGATTTTGGACGAGGCTGCGTCCGTACGCATCCGAGTACAGCGCAGTTCACGTAGGTTTTGTAATTGGAATACGCTCTAGATACAAGAAGGTTGGTAAACACTGCGGTGTTGAAGGTAGCAAACACTCGGAACCCACCACAGCGAATTTCAAAGAATGTCTATAATTCGAACTAGTAAACAACACCCAGAGAAATCTCTATTGCATTTCTCAATCCATTTCATCACAAAGAAGCCTCAGGCTGCGGAATTCCACTTCAAAATGACATCACCATCCGCAACCTCCGCAAACTCCGAGAACCCAGCCCAAACCTCAGTCAGTCCAATCGACCATGAATTATTCATCTAAAGGACGTGCATGACAACCATCCGAAAAACCTCCCATGGACCATTCTTCGCACGCCTCACCCCCACAAAAAACATCCAAAACCGCTAACAAGGAAAACCGTCCTTCCCCAGCCCATCCCCAGCCTCCCTTCGATTCCTTAGGCGGAAGCGGGACATGGAACCAACCAACCAAAAATAACCACCCCGGAAAAGAAAAGGGCGGGTGGCTCAGCAAGTAGCACAGCACAAGCGAAAATCCATCATTGTAAACCTGAAACACACGACCCCCAAGGATTACGGGAGAAGACGCACGCGAGCGAACAGGCATTAAGTGTGTTTAATAATATATCCTTGAACCCAGACATCCAAGCCAAGCAAGCAAGAAGGCTGGGAGGCTGGGCTGGGAGGTAAACGGACGGGAGTAAGCGACTTTCTCGCCTTTCGTTAGGAGTTGTGATTGGTTACGAGGGGCCCTGGTGGAGGATTTGGTACCTAAGGATATGGCTATACGAGAATAGGTAAGTCGGTTTTATCAATTGCGAGGGATGGGAACTCGGATTCGGATTGAATGAATTGATTGGTTAAGGATCACGGATTTTTTATTTTTTTGTTTTATTTAGTCTCAAGGTTTAGACGGGGGAGGGGCATGGTAGGTAGGGTAGGTTCAAGCAAGGCTGCTTGTTTCATTTTCCGCGCGTTCTATTCTTGTGAGGGGAAGGATGGACGGAGGGTAGGGTTTATGAGTCGTGTGAAGGATGCCAAGGTGGAGGTTCGGTGGCTAAGGATTCGTGAGCTTTTTTAAATGGTTGTTTTATTTTTAGAGTTTGGGAGTGGGCGTGAGGGGTTTTTGGTGGATGGGTTTTGGAGGTTGATGCGTGGGACTGGGAGGTCTTCTGAGGTTGATTGATTGATTGATGCCGTATGTACATACTCTGTAGATGCGCGTATGCGTATGTATGTGGGCGAGATAAACTTCTTCCTAGATGAATGACCTGCAGTTGGTATTCTCGAACTTCTCTTAGCTCAATTGTTGGATCTCTCCTCGCGAATAAAAACGAATACATCAAAGAGAGAAAGACCTTCATGAAACGAAACGAGTAGCAAGTTATGTCTGCATCGCATCGCATCGCAGTGCATCGCATATCATACACAGTCTAGAATAGATCTACACCTCGATAAACAATCCACGGAGTTCATGATCGCGGATCTAGATGACCATCCCGAAGCCACCATCACCACCACCACACCACCATCATGCAGTCCATTTCCCGTGAACGGATGGGGTAGGTAAGTACATAAGAGAGCATCAACCAACCAACCTAAACGCGGGAGATTGTCATCGTATCATCATCCTAGGGCAACACGGTTCGATCGTTCGTGTTCGTATCGGAGTACATTACGTTCGTTCGTGTTTCCATTCCTCCCGTAATTGAATGATCTACGCGTATGTGCGTGCTTTGGTTTGCGGATCAGGCCGCCATAACGTGCTCGATGGTTTGGAACTAGGGGTTTTAGGAGGGGGCCTGATTGTGCGTGGGATGTTGGAGATGGTATTTGGATTGGGGAGATGAGAGGGGCTATTGGTTGAGCGATTGATTTCAGGTTGCTGCTATGGTATACTTGATGTGATGGAGTTCGTTTTGGAAGGAGATTTGTAAATTGGGCTTTGTTGACTTGATTGAATAGTTGACCCAAAGAAATGAATTTGATACGATCTAAGGACTAGAATGTAAAGTGAGATAGGAACAGTTCTAGATGGAATCTGTGAAAGGATGTACGTAATATGGAGTATACTTAGTAGCCAGTCTTGGGTGAATGAAGCCGGTACAACGAGGGAGCCTACTTTAGCAAACACTAGAATAGCTTGAATTATGAACGTGGATTCGGAACAAAGAAAAGGTCGTTCAAGCAGATGTTTCAGCTTAGTCGTCTTTTTATTGAAAGTTTCTAGTTTGATTTTTTTTTCATCTACGCTGAAAAAGTGCTGTTGACTTAAGATGTTAAACCAGATAGATAATTGGAAAAAACTCCAACTCCAAAAAGTTCCATGAGTGTGCTGCATTCCAAAGATGATTCTAGAGAAGGAATAAATAGCCTGCACATCATGTTTATTATAAACATATGCTGACGCAAAAGTCGAACTTGATGATTTGACAAGAGCTTTTTCATGATCAAGGTTAAGAGCAGAGCAAAGGAAGAACACAGATGTCTACCTTTGCAACAAAACTTCAGGGTCATCACTTACAACATCCGCTAGATATCCATATTCATTGAAGGTTGTCCACGTTATTGTGTAGGTCAAGCTATAGAAGGAAAATAGAGACCAACCGTTATGTGAACTTACACATGAGTATGAAAGTGATTAGTGCACTTGTGGTCGCTGGGAAAATTGATAATGGGAAGTAGGCCTTCCTCAACCCGGCATCGCCAGGGCACACCGAGAAGAACATCCAAGAACTCCGAAAAGACAGAATGGAGAAACCGACACATCCACTCACCGACGCTTGACCGTCAAGAGTGATCGTTAATGCGCAATGCCCAAAACACCGACCCATATACTCCAGACCCGAATTTTCCATGTGCGAGGTATTCAATCCGTGACCTTTTGAATTAGAGACTTGATGATCCGCGAATTGAGCTTCGATCCGGTATCTCTTACCCGTGAATTTTTCCCATCCAGGCTTGAGCCCTTGCTACTGACCATCGTAAGACGTCGAAGGGCGTATAAGACGAGGAACGTAAAGAAGCGATAACTCTCTATTGTTCCTGACCAGCTCACGCAGCGACAACAGTACCTGTAACAGCACCTTCGCGTGGAACGTCCAAGACCAATTGCTCGTGAGACTCTGGGGCGAAGTTGAAGGCGTCTGATTGGAACCATTTCTCTTCGGCGCTGACGTACTCTTCAGAGAAAAAGAGTTTGGCATTCGCGTTCTTTGGCTTGGCTTTCGACTTTTCTGCAGCGGCAGGCTCGGCGTTCGGGGTTTCGCCTCCTTTTGTGACGTCAGAAATAAGATCGTCTACAGATGCCGCAATGGCAGAAGATGTCAGATTGTTCTGAGTGTTAGGTAAGTTATGACTCTCGTGCATTTGGTGCACGTTGTTCCCGTTTCCGTTTGCAAATGCCGGGCGTTGAGGGAGACCCGGAGGTCCAGCGATGCCTTGTCCATGCGGCGGCAATTGAGATGGGTGACTGAATTGCCCGTATTGAAATGGCGGGGGAGAGCCAGAACCAAACTGAGGCGGTGGGCCGCTTGCGAAGGGTGATGGGAACTGGCCAGGGGCGGAGAATGCTTGACCAGGTGGGCCATATGTCGGGGGCGCCGGAACTGCGTGACTGAATGGTGGTTGCGCGAAGGGATGGTTCGCTGCCGGCTGGGGACTGTAATTGAACGCCGGGTAAGGCTGTCCAAAAGTGGGTGAGGCTGCAGGAGGCGCCTGTACAGTCAGTGAATGATTTTTGTAGAGGGATTATGACGGATACTTACAAATCCTGGACTCTGTCCAACTACAGGACTCTGGCCACCAGTGCTTCGAGGAGTGCCGTGATCGCTGCTATTGGTTTCGGCTTTCTTGGCCGCACGGAACTCAGCCAGCCGCTTCTTGATGTCGTCCCTGCTCTCAAGCTTTGGCTTCTTCGAGTTTGGCTGTCCATTGTTGACTTGTCCACCAACCGGATTACCCGTCTTCTTGGCCCACTCTTCTTGTTCTGAGAAGTGCTGCGCGATAACTTGCTGGCGATGGGCTTCAAGGGCTTCGGAGGGGATCCCTTCCATACCGAAGATTTCGACATCAAGACTCTGACGACCGGGGTTCGCGTTATCGACGGCTGTAAGGGCTTCCTTATGGACTTGGCTCATGTGGACGCTCAGGCCTTTGTTGTTTTCGTTAGATGCATGCATGTTATGGGGGATTGTAGCGCCTCAAAGAGAAAGAACTCGAGAAGTGCAAAAGAGCTCAATCTCACCTCCGGCTGTATTCAAGCGGCGATTGCAGCGGTCGCATTTGAAGTGTTTCGCTTTTTGATGGTTGATCAGGATTTTCAGGTCGTCGAAGTCCCGCTCGCAGTAGTAGCACCAGGGGCGCTCGAGCTTGTCCTCGACCGATGGGAAGGCGCGCTTCTTCTTTGCCATAATGAGGATGCGCGGCACGAACAAACGGAGATGGAAGTAAAGAGAGTATGTGTTGTCGCAGTTCAAGCTGGCGAGCCGACTCGAGGATGCGTGGGTGATGGATGTGATGACGGAGGAGAAGAGGTTGTCGAGCAAGTGAGGTTATTTTGAAAGCTTGGCCCGTGCTCTGATTCCTGCTGAGTCACGCGGCGCGCTGGAAGACCGCCAAGCGGCTGAAATTTCTCGTCTCTGTGCGCTTCCGATCGCTGCTCCTTCACTTCTTGCTTTCACCTTCGGTATACCCTTCACACGGAAGGCGAGGGGAACAATGCCTGGACGAGATGAACCAACACCAGCCCCACGCCTCAATCTGCCATTGATGTTATTATCTTGCTAACTATTCTATTCTATTCTATTGTTGTCCGATGCTTATCCATGTCTTCGGGACTTCGAGCTAGGCTGTTGTTTTCTATGTACCGCAACTTCAGACTTTTAGAACCAGTCCTCTCATTCACTGGAGATCTTCTTCGAGAAGAGCAGCTCCCTCGCTCGCGTCTTGCGAGTGGCGGAGTTGTATGGCTGATACAATTTGTTGCTAGATCAAGTAAAGGGCCTTCATAGTTCACACTGCTTGCTCTTTTTGAGAATTTCCACAAAGAGTGTGACTCCTTGCGCACCTACATCACAAGACTGTTCTTCGTACATGGTGAAATTGGAACAAGTTCTGTCTCTGCTTGACCTTTCAGAATCCGCCCGTTGAAGCGTCTTTTATTTGTCTTTCACCAAAGCCATCAGGCTGAAATTCAGGTTCTCGCCATTCTCTCTGGCTACGAAAGCACGTACAACATCCAAACATGGGTCTAGCACATCGGCTTCCGCACTGAGCTCACCTAGATCAACCGGTCGTTTCCGGTCGCCATCTAACTGGTAGAGGTGATTGTTCTTCTGCGACTTGACGAAGCCGATGTAGTGGAAATAGACCTCATCTTCAGCATTCTCTGGTGCTGCTGTGTCCCCTCGGCTGGCTACTGAAGCATACGCCGCCTCCAAGGATGCATCGCCTTCCAAAGTAAGGGCTCTTGCTTCTGGATCAAGTGGTCCTGCTGTTTGAAGAAGGCGGGAGAGCGTGGTGTTGGGTTCTGGGCAGTATGAGTGATAAAATCTTTACTGCAACTACCACACTACGAAAGGCACACTTGCCAATAAGCTCCCCTCCGTTAGCATTACAAACAGCATGCAAGATAGCATAAAGCCCACAAGCATTGTGGATTGTTTGTTTAAAGAATACAACATCTTCCTTGTGACCACTTCCCTGGTACGGTTCTTCCTTGGCTTCCTCGTCTGCAAAACGCTTCTCGTACCCGTCCGTCGTGGGGAACACCAAGACCAGGGCATATACGGGCCGGGGAATGAAAGCCAATAGCTCGGTGTCATCTAAGGATAAAACGTCCTGGAAGCTGCAGGAGGGCGACACTCCCAGTTTGTGGATTAGCTCTGTGAATAGCTCGGGATTAGATTCAAGCGGAATGAAATGTTTGCGATAGGTCCGCTTTTCCTGGTCGGTGGCAGACATTTATCCCTAGGAACGGATAGGGCTTTTTGTTCTGTTCTCTGCTGTTCCGTTTTGTTTTGTGATGGAGAGAGTTGAGATGGTGTTGGAACTTGGAAGGCAGCACTCGGGGCATAAAATACTTAATAAAGTGACGAGCCAATCAGCGAAGATTGGTGGAACCCACCTGACAGCGCGTCCCTTGGAAACGCCAAAGCCACGCCGCCGTGCAACCCGAACGGCGGCTCCATCACGCCCCAACGCTGCAGACGATGCACTCGGTGGATGCGCCATCACCGTCGCCATCACCATGACCAATGCGACGCGCCCCTCGTATGTCCCTCCACAGACGTCGAAACAGGCAAAGGCCGCCTATAAGAAAAATGGACCGCGCATCTCGGAGCACGAAATGCGACGCATCCAACGCGGGGTCGAACTTCAAGAGCGCGCCGATAGGCTGAAGGAACAAGAGAGACGGAGGAAGCAAGCGCAGATAAAGAAGGCCGAGAAGGAGGAGAAGGATAGGCTTGCGCGACGAAACATTGGGATTGGACTGGCCACCCAACTGGCTGGGTTCAGTCACTCACAAAAAGCAATGAAATCCGGCATGGAGGCCTTTCTGGGCATACGCACAGCGGCACCTGCGCCCAAAAAGGACCTACAGATGGATTCAGAGACCTCACAACAATTGGAGAAGCTCATGGACGACGACTTCGACGACCTTTCCGATATCGACGATAAGGACTTGGATACAGATTTGGCTCAAGAACTGCCAGAGAGGAAAGATAGCGACAACGCGTGGAGTCAGGATGGAATGGATGATGATGTCCTACTCCAGGCGCACGAGCAAGCTTTGTCACCGGATCCATCAGAACCTTGGGATGAGAAAGATATGGACGATGCTACGCTGCTGGAGGCCCTGGAGAGCGCTACTCCAAGAGAGCCCAGCCCGGAAAAGATACCTCTTCCAAAGGAACCTAGTCCGGAAATAATACCACCCCCAAAGGAAACAGCAAACTCACTGGAGTCTTCTGTTGGAGTTTCGAACAGGAATATTGAGTTTTTGCGATTACACGGCTCTATAGACAAGGCCACTGAAAAGCTTCTTGAATCGCTGCCAGAACCCCTAGTCGAACTGCTCTCACAAGATGTATCAAGCAGACCAGAAATTTGGAACCCTGCACCATCTCTCCTGCACCGATTACATCCGTTGGGTCTTCCACTACATAGGCTCCGATTAAAAGTGGGGTGTACGGTAATATTATTGCATGACCTCAATACTAGCAGTCAGATGTCTAGAAGTGGACATATGCGCATCATGAAAATCACGGAGAAAATATTAGAATGCGTCATTTTAGATGGCCAGCTAGAGGGTACAAAGATCGTCATTACTCGAATCTCATTCACGGGACGCTATAGGAATGAAGATCAACATACGTTCACGAGGACCCAATTCCCTGTGAGAGTAACCTTGGGCTTTATTTCACCTACATGCTCGGAACAGTGTGCTAAAGCTAGTTCCAACCGACCTCCTACAAACGACCAGACACCAAAGCAGAATCTACAGGCAAATACCACAAGCAAGTTCAAACTGCCAGGAATACCAGCTTCGAAGATGCTAAAGCCCCCATCACCCCAAAAGGTTCCGGTGCTCGACGATTCTTGGGCAGATTTCCTCGATAGCAGTACGCAGATCGCTCGAGATCTAGCGGCAGACGAAGAGGATTCATCAACATCGCCTTCAATATTATCCAGTCAAGACCTCGATTTCACGCTTGAAGACTTGAAGGAACTTAATCAATCAACCCCAAGGATACCGCCCGTTCAACCAGCATCCAAACATACTTTCACCAAGCCAGCTAAGCCGTCATCAAAGCATACAAATTCTCTACCAAATCCCTCTCATTCATTCCCGGGACCTCCCTCTCTACCAAAGCCGAACCCTCATCAACGTCTGCCCGGAGTGAACAATGCGCCCAGCAACAACACAAGCAAATCAGTCTCCAACCCGCCAATCACTACCGCAACACTACTTCCAACGGCAGTACCCATAAACAAACCTCCTTCCCGAGCGCTCCAGAAGTCCAGACCGCCTTTGAAACCGATACTAACACCCAACCAACAACCACCGCCCCGCATAACGAAACCACCCCAAAGACCCACAGCAATAATAGCACAGAAACAAAGGTTTCAGCTTGAGCGCTCTATGAAATCACCTGTTCATCCGGAATATAGCCCTATCACATCATTTAGCGAGTTTGGGATCTCGACGCAGGATGTGGTTGATATTATTGAAGATGATGAGGATTTTTAATGGGGTGTTTAGAGATTTGATTAGGGATTTAGATGGGTTGGTTATGAAATCACGACGTCATGATGGGATGGGGTTTAGAAGGGGTTTAAATTGTTTTATTGGATATCATATTATCATCTTTTTTTTTT
>AJFL01000970.1:0-34679 GCA_000467735.1 Rhytidhysteron rufulum CBS 306.38 | reverse complement strand
AAATACGGGTTCAATGCCGACAAAGGCGGGGTATGAGTGGTATAGTATTTCGGAGCCAGGAAACGGGTTAAAGTATCATGACCGAGTAAATGAATATGAACGGGGTTCCCGGGGTACGTGTTCGAAGCCGTTATAGCGGTTGTTTTGTCCGTGTAGAAGGGACAGGAGGTTAGTGCTATATCGATTGGGATTTGATCTTTGGGTTCTTGGTACTCAGTTGAGGCGGGATTAAGTAGGTTATTTAGATCTTCTCCGAATAGATTCATCATTCCGATTCTTTGGACGAATTCGTCGGATTTACTCCCTTTGTCTGCGTTGTGCGTGCTGAAAAGTAGTAATAATCTAAACGGTCGTTGGTCCTCGGGTTCGGGGTTTTTGATTGCGTCGATTGCCATGCGGGCATGTGCGATTGAAGGGGGATTGAATGAGGAGTCTAGGATGAAGAGCGTTTTTGCTTGCTGTTGTTGTGGAGAAAAAGATGCGACATTTGAAGGGTTTATGGTTCGTAAGATCCTGAATTTCGAGGTCGAGGTTTGGAAGGTTTTTAATACGTTTTCGAATTCTGGGAGGAGGGATCGGATCTTGGATATACGGGCGTTCATTTGTGCTGTCATGATAGAATAATGGTGTAGTTGTCGTGATCTGGGATTGCTGAGGGTTGGAGAAGGAGCTGCACAGGTGGGATGAATGATATGATGTTATGAAGGCACTCGGGCCATCTCCATCCGATCTGGTGGTGGTGGGGTGAATTTATAATGTATTGAAATGACATACCCTTGCATGTGAAAATCTCTATCTCAAGTCTCATTACATGTCACATTATGCAAAAGAAACATAGTTAAAGGTGTTAAATCCTTTCGTTGATTTGATTTGGTGGTTTTATCTATTATTCCATCCTCGCACAGCAGCTCCTCTACCCCACCATGAGCACTGGCTAATCTAGGATGATTCTGAAGAATAAAGACCCGCGAAGGCCTAAGGATATAGTAACAACAGTCCTGTTGAACGTGTATAAGAGAAAAGGAAAAAGACTTTTTCAACTCAAGCGCCGTCCCCAAATTGTATCATTTCGCCAACCTTGAAATACTTAGGATTCCTAAATAGGCAATCCATGACTCACTCATATATGAACGCCGATGTTGAAGTCGCTCATATCACCCCCAAAATGCAATGAGTCCGTATGATGCAGGTTGAACTTTTTGGTATCATGAACACATTAAAAAACATTAAACATCGCAGCGGTTGATGTGCTGCTTAGAGAATCTATGCCTTGTCGGCATATTTCTCACGGTAGAAGATGGCAGCGTTTACCAAGTTGGTAAGAGCAGCCTTGGTCTCCTTCCATTGACGGGTCTTAAGACCGCAGTCAGGGTTGACCCAGAGTTGTTCAGGGCGGAGGTAGGCAAGCATCTCAGCGAGACGATCCTTGATTTCCTGCTCGCTTGGGACACGAGGAGAGTGGATGTCGTAGACACCAGGGCCGATGTGGCGAGGGTAGGCCTTGTCCTCGAACACCTTCAAGAGCTTAGCGTCACTCTTGCTGTTCTCAATAGAGAGGACATCAGCATCAAGAGCGGCAATGGCGTGGAAGAAGTCCTGGAACTCGGAGTAGCAGAAGTGAGAGTGGATCTGGGTAGAGTCCTTGACACCAGCGCAGGCCAGCTTGAAGGAATCGACAGCCCAGGAGAGGTACTTCTCACGCTCGGTACCGGCACGGAGAGGGAGACCCTCACGGAGAGCAGGTTCATCGACCTGGATGACGTAGATGCCAGCAGCCTCAAGGTCAACAACCTCGTCACGGAGAGCGAGAGCCAATTGCTGAGCCTGGACGGACTGGTGAACGTCATCACGAGGGAAAGACCATCGGAGGCAGGTGATAGGACCAGTAAGCATACCCTTCATGGGCTTGCTGGAGATGGAAGCGGCATACTTGGACTCCTTGACGGTCATAGGGGCGGGACGAGAGATGTCACCGACAATGATGGGAGGACGGACGCAGCGGGATCCGTAACTCTGGACCCAACCGTTGGTGGTGAATACGTAGCCGTCAAGTCTCTCACCGAAGTATTGAACCATGTCGTTACGCTCTGGCTCACCGTGGACGTAGACATCGAGTCTGAGCTCATCTTGGATCTTGATAACATCCTGGATCTCCTTCTCGATGAACTTCTCGTACTCCTCAGCGGTGATCTCACCCTTGGTGAACTTGTTACGCTGGATACGGATCTCCTTGGTCTGAGGGAAAGATCCGATGGTGGTGGTAGGGAAGAGAGGAAGCTTGAGGTGAGTCTTCTGCTGGCTGTAACGCTCAGGGAAGGGGTTTTGACGCTCGTGGTCGGCAGCGGTGACCTTGGATTGACGGTCCTTGACTTGTGGGTTGTTGGTACGAGCAGACTCGGCACGGGATTGCCATGACTTGGCGTTGGCCTCAAGGGCTTCGCGGACGGATGCTGGGCCATCGGTGACAGCCTTGGCAATGACGGCAACTTCAGAGACCTTCTGGACGGCGAAAGAGAACCAGTCCTTGACATCAGCTGGGAGCTTCTTCTCGCTATCGAGAGAGTGAGGAGTGTGGAGGAGAGAGCTGGAGGTGGCAACGATGACACGGTCCTTTCCAAGCTTCTGGATGGCGGTCTCGACGGTCTCGATGGCACGCTTGAAGTTGGTCTTCCAGATGTTACGGCCGTCAACGACACCAGCGGAGAGGACCTGGTTGGCGCTAAGTTGCTGGATAACGCTCTCGAGCTGCTCTGGGTTGCGGACAAGGTCAACGTGGATGCCGTAGAGGCTCTGGAGGGCAGGGAGGACGTCGAAGTTGTGGACGATGTCGCCGAAGTAGGTAGCAAGGACGAGCTTGGGAAGGTCACCGCCAGCGAGCTTCTCGTATGCGGGCTTGAAAGCACTCTTGATCTTAGGAGCAAGGTCCTGGACGAGGATAGGCTCGTCAATTTGTACGGTCTCAGCACCAGCAGCCTTCAACTTCTGAAGGAGCTCAACATATACAGGGATAAGCTTGTCGAGGAGGGAGATGGGGTCAACAGATTGGCCACGGTCAGCCTTGCCGAGGGCGAGGAAGGAGACGGGACCGACGAGGACAGGGCGGGTGACGACACCAGCCTCCTTGGCCTCGAGGAATTCGCGGACGGGCTTGGGATCGGCGGCGAGCTTGAAGGACTGGCCATCTTGGAAGGTAGGCTTGACGTAGTGGTAGTTGGAGTCGAACCACTTAACCATTTCCTTTGTGAATTGTCAGATTGTGTGCTGCGGAGCGTGTATGATTCGACTGGCTTACCAAACTGGGAACATCGACACCATCTTTCTGGTGACCACGGCCGAGAGCAAAGTACTCGTCGAGCTGGTGGAGGTTGTGCTTGGTGTATCGCTCTGGGACAGCCTGTGATATGTTTGTTAGCTTCGGCGTGCGAAGAGATTGCGTGTTAGGGCTGGCTTACGTTGAAGAGCTGGATGTGGTCGAGGAGGTGGTCGTAGTAGGAGAAGTCGTTGCTGGGGATGATGTCGACACCGGCATCCTTCTGGATCTTCCAGTGCTCCTGGCGGAGACGCTTGCCCTCGGCGAGGAGGTCGTCGCGGGAGAGCTTGTCGGCCCAGTACGCCTCGTTGGCCTTCTTCAACTCACGGTTTCCACCCATGCGAGGGAAACCAAGAACTGATGACTGAACCATCTTGGCTTTGTGATGTGATGAAAGACCTAGTTCTTAAAAAGGAGGGGTAAAGGTACGGCAATTGGAATGGAACGGGAGAGCAAGGTCGTGATTGTAATGAAGATGGGGTATAGAATAGAAGAGGAGGAAGAGGATGGAGAGAAGAATGTTGAGCAGAGCGGGTGGTGGTGGGCTTTTTTAAGCTGGCCGCTTGAGGGACAGAGATTTTGGTGGCGGACAATCGCGGGGTCAGCTTTTCGGACTTGGCTAGGCTGGATTTAGTCACCGCCTTTGCGTGCTTGACGACCCTTTTCACCTCAAAGTCCGTCGTTGGGCGTGTGCTATCGACGCCATCGCCAGCAGAGTTCCGTGTCCGTCATCAATTGCCAATTCCTTTCATGCCAGAATAAGCACCGCCGTATTGATGCTTGTTGTTGGAGTTTACGTCTTCATCTTAACCCTGTCTCGTAGGATCCAGCCAATCACCCTAGGCCATTGGCAGCTTCAGCAGAAAAAAATGGTGCAATGGCAACTTCGCCGAAGTCGGCCCAATCAAGTCAAGACGATTCTCAGGGAAAGTTTACCTACTTAGTGCTGTGCACTGGAGCTATGCAGAGATATCAGATGTCGGATTAGAACGTATAAAATCCACCATGTGCTGGCCAGCTGCAGGTGACGTCCTGTGGCAGGGTGCTGACAGCCCTTGCCGCCTGCTCAGATCCGTATACGACCATTCGAGCAATGTCCGTTATCATTGGACGGATTGCTACACGCACTTCCTGTCCGTATCCTCATTCTAAATCGCCGACCGAGAAAGCCAGCTGCCAGAGGGGGCCGAGAGCGGGTATATTGTGGCAATACATTCATCTCCGTTTACCTCTTTCCCGAAGCTATCACCTCTGGAGACTTTTGAAAAAGAAAAAGTCCGATGGATGAGACATAGTGTCCGAGAGGAAGACGAAGTAATCAAGGCGCGCCAAGGAGTCAGATTCCCCATCCCCAGTCCAGCTACCCTGCGGCCCAAGCTCCTATTTTTAATCCCTGAAGTCTCCGCATATCACTTCAGCAAAGGTCTCCTTCACAATTTCTGTCAACTCGACAAAACTTGTGCAAAGCGGCATCTGCCAATTCATGTTCCACAACAACTATTTTGTGTTATCAAACGTGCATGTGTGCGAAAGCGGAACAACAGCGGCCAAACATGGACGGGCCGGCATCCTCCACCACGCGCGTCCCACCTTGAGCTCCAACGCCTACCCCGCCATTGTGAAGACTGACAATTTAATCTCAGAATCCGTCCTCATCACTCATAATTAAGCTTGCCTATCGTTTCTCGTCACTATGTCGAGACCAAACCCAACCAGAACTCCATCTACCAACTTGGGCAGTCGTGGCAACTTTAGGGTGCTGGAAGGAAAGGTTGGTATCGTGACTGGTGCATCAAGAGGTAAGCATTGGAACAGTCCATTATCTATTGCAGAAGCTGAAAATAATCTCTTCAGGTATCGGTGCCGCAATTGCTGAAAACCTCGCAAGTAAAGGAGCGTCCCTCATCCTTAATTTCACCTCCGACTCTTCCGCCAAATCCGCTGAAGAACTTGCATCTCAACTCGAAGAGGAATATGGGATTAGGGCCATACCAGTGCAAGCCAATCTAGGGTCTGAGAATGGCCCTGCACATATCGTTGCAGTAGCGAAGAACAACTTCCAACACCCTAAGACACAAAAGTTCCAGATCGACATTATCGTCAACAATGCTGGTGTGGCCGGCAACAAAACGATCGGGAAAGTGGATGCAGAGGATTTTGCAAGACAGTATAACGTCAATGTGCGAGGACCACTGTTGTTGCTACAAGCAGCATTGCCCTACCTTCCACACGATCGTTCGGGACGCATCGTGAATCTATCGAGCGTCAGTTCCAGTCTCGGATACATTGGACAGAGCATCTATGGAGGAACAAAAGCTGCATTGGAGGCGATGACACGGACGTGGTCGAGAGAATTGGCGGAACGTGCAACGGTCAATGCAGTTAACCCCGGACCAGTGGGCACAGACATGTACTCTAGCAGCAGCGAAGAGTTCTTTGAACGGATGAGACCGTTCCTAGAGACCACGCCTCTTGCCGCTTCACGGGAGGGCATTGACACCAAGGAGGTCTACGAGGCAGCGCAGAAATCCGGAGGCAGGCCTGCGTATATCGAAGAAATAGCGGGAGTGGTGGGCATGCTCTGCTCACCAGAGGCAGGATGGAGTACGGGAGGTGTGGTTTGCGCGAACGGGGGCATGAGATTTAGTTATTAGAGAAGCGGACTCATAATTTAACAAGGAAACTGCATAAGGTTCCCCGTGGTGTCCAGAACGCCGGGTACGGCACTCCGTACGGGAGTCCCAAGTTTATGAGGGACTAGTAGGTGTACCTTAGGACGGGCATGGTTGATACTTGGATAGGACACTTGTGTTGTGCAACGTTATTCGACATGGAAAAAGGCATTTACAGCCATGTGTGACAGATAGATTAAGTAGATGATGCTGGAGTAAGTATCACCAGATGCCCCAAAGTATTGGCGCATGGAGGTTGTTGGGGTAGCGCTGAGCGCTGGCCTGGCTGGGATGAAAGCGGCCGTTAGATAAGCACGATAGCGGTCTTGGCGGGTTGGTTGCAGGGCGGCTCGACTCGACTCGACTCAAGCCGTTCATCGCTCTTCCACTCAACAATTGAGACCGAGCGCAGCAGCCGTTGTGCTTTGCGCCCTCTGCGACTCAGTCGGATCTCCCTCTTATCACGCGCAATCAATCTCTCACCACCGGCGAGCAAGACGATGCCCGGACAAGCAAATGATTCTGATCCCTCAAGAATTGTGGCGGGTTGGCCAGCCCCCCGGCAGAGAGCACATGGGCGGGCGTTGCTAGGTGACGCGGTTATTTACTAACAGGAACACGGCATCGCCCGCGGTGAATGGGTGCACCGGGCCGCCCGACGAGGATGCGGCGCCTTTGACATGCATTCTTCGGAGGGCGCTCCTTGCAAGCAATTGGAGCATGCCTGGTTGCTCGTGGCCAAACAGGATCGAGGGCTGCCCGGCTTGCGCAACACGGTGGCTGGGCTTGCCGGCCCTCTGTTTACTGACCCCGTCTGCTGTGTCGTCTGCCCTTCACATGCCCTGTGCATGAACTGCTGCCATCCCGTCCCTTCTAGACACTCTTCCCACCATTGCCTCGACCCCTCTGTGTGATCGTCGTGCTGTTCTCCAGATACTACCCATCTACGACTTCATCTCTGCCTTCTCCCTCCTTCAGTCTTTGGCCCATTTATTCTCCCCAATCGTCCGTCTTCGATACATGGCGGGGTCGAATCGAACCTATGCTTAACCATGTCCTAACTAACAACGCATGCATCACATGTACCTTCGGAGTCCCTCCGACCACATAGCACTTTACCGTTCGCCCTCTCCACCCTAACATGAAGTCGACCAACGTCCTCCGCCTTCCCACCAGTCTCCTATCCATCCTCATCACCCTCGCCGACGCGCAAATCCCATACAGTCCTACCCGCGTCCTTCGAAACGACACGCGCATCTACCTCTTCCGCCCTTCCTCTTCCTCCCAATATGAACTCTCCTCCTTCGATCTAAGCTCGCAACTAGAGGCATCGAGCCTCCCCATCTCCACCTTATACTCGTCGCTCCCCTTCCTCGGCGACAGCACGCGATCGTTCACTCCGGTCATTGATGGTGGGGGAAATATAACCGTCTACACGGGCGATTGCGCTTTGGGCGCCTCGGGTGCTGAGCTGTGGTCTTTCACACCGGATCCATCTGCGGGGTACGGGAATGGTACTTGGTCACAAGAACAGACCTTCTTTAGAGGCAGCAAGGACAATGATAGAATAGCGGGACCAAACTTCCTGTCGACTGGAATCTCCTTTTCTAGTCTTGTCAACGGAGACGCTTCTGACACTGGCGCATATTTCTTTGGCGGGATGTGTCCCACTGAAGCAGACTCAGAAGCTTCTTGGATGTCTTCGGCCAACTATTCGAATTTGATGGTCACAATCCAACCTCAACCGGAAGCTAAAGACATCAATCATGAAATAAGCGTTTCTTCCAGTCGCGGACCTCCAATCGTGGAAGCTGGATTTACTATGACGGGGCTGGAGCCGAGTTATTCCAACAAGAGCGATGGCACGCAGACACAGCAGCAAGATTTCGTTCTTCTTGGAGGGCATAGCGGCTCAGCTTTCATCAACATGTCCCAAGTGGCACTATTTTCTCTCCCTCAACAAAGTTGGTCTTTCGTCCCCGTACTCCAGCCAAACACCCAACGCACCGATCTCGCCGTACGTGACGACGTCACCGAGATCGAACCACGATCAGGGCACACTACCGTATTAACGCCGGATGGTCAACACCTTGTGGTTTTGGGTGGTTGGATTGGCGATACTAACACTCCTGCTGAACCTCAGCTTGCCGTGCTCAATATCGGCGCAGGTTACGGAGGTGAAGGCCCTTGGGAATGGACTGTACCTTCGACATCAGGCACTAGTTTGCCGGAGGGAGCCGGTCTATATGGTCACGGTGCTGTCATGCTTCCTGGTGGAGTGATGATGGTGATAGGAGGATATTCGATACCTGCATCTTCTTCACGCAGACGGCGAGCGAGTCCAACCACAAGCACCCAAACACTGTTCTTCAATATCACCTCAAATGCTTGGATTTCGAGTTATTCTCCTCCACCCAGCATCCCGAATTCAGACGAGGAGTCAGGCCCACTCTCGAAGACATCACAAAAAGCAGGTTTAGGAGTTGGACTCACAGTCGGATGTGCTGCAATTATTGGTCTACTCATACTTTATGTATGGTACGTAAAGCGAACGAAGAAACAACGTGAATTCCGAGAGCAGCAGCTTCGAGAGCTTGCTCTAAGCACACATCGATACAATATCGAGGGATTTTCCCCTGGTGTTGACGGAAGAGGAGGACATCTAGACTGTGTGGATTATTTCGACGATCCCCACGATCAATATTCTTATCCAGGCGCCGCTCAAGGTTGGCGACAGTCACGAGGGCACGATGCTGAGCGCACTGGTCTGCTTGTCGAGATACCCAGTCCAACACGAGGGCTTCGCCGTAGCCTTAGTGGGAGAACTTACCATATGGCCCCGCGATACGACGAAAGGCGAGTTCGAGGATCTGGAAACATTCATCCGATAGATGAACTTGAAGAGGAAGAACAACCACAGCAGGCAGCGAGAGCTGGGAACAAAGTGCCACTCGCCCAGAAACCTACGCAGGAAATGTCCGAACGTCCGAACAACTTCTCAATATTTACGAATGCGTCTGTTCTAGATCCGTTTGCTGAAAAGAGCCCCATAACGAAGTCTGCACCAGCATCTCCCTCGCATGAACGAGCAGAGGATCTACAAAATTGGGCTACCGAGCTCGAATTGGCCGCTGGGGTGCTTCACCCTAACCACAACAATCCTGCAGGACGAGTATCGCCCTCCAAATCTGAGCGCACCGGTAGTAACCTCAGCGAAAAGAGTACGAGATCAAACTTGACTACATCTTCCAATGGAAATGGAAGCCTTGGACGGAATCGGTCCATGCGATCTATCACACTCGGCAATATTCCTAATCCATTCGTAACGCCGGAGTCAAGTCCAACATCTGATAAAAGCCTGAACAGGAATAGTTGGGGTTGGGGAAACCAGGCTCAGAGTCAAACTGAACCACGAACACGGTCATTTGCTAGCACAAAGAGTGTCCGTCCCATTAGTGACAGTAAAGATGCGGATTCCTTCACCACGGCACGATCATCTTTCATGCAGCTCCAGGCCGAAGGAGAAGCCTTGTTGGGCGGTCGACCCGAGCATCAAAAAGAACCTGAACGCGAACGCCCCCAGACCGCATCATCAAGCTCCCACACCAACACGCACTCGTACGCTGTCAGCGAAACAGCGGAAGCCATCACCGTCACTCCCGCTACGCCTGTAACACTCACTGACACCCGCACTCGCCCGCGACGAAAAAGTTGGTTGGGATCGGTTCGTCGCGCCTTGAACCGCGCCTCAACTGTTCACGGAAACGATCAGACATCTAACCGCATTGGATCCACTCCAGCCTACGAACCGGAATGGGGGCCCTCGCACACATTCTCCGTCTCCAAAGCCCGCGACCGCTCTTCTTTTACCGCCTCTTCTACCACACCCCGCCGTGCCGCATCAGATGCATCCTTCTGGCGTAGTAAACGCGGCAAATCGGCGTGGTTAGCGGACCTCGACACTTCCACAACCACCGCCGTAGACGGGACCCCCACTTGGCGCCGCAACTCCGGAGACGACTGGGGAGCGCCTGAGGATGCATTATTGAGAGAGAAGGAGCAGAGGGAAGCAGAGGAAGATTGGGATGTTGAAGCTGCGGCAGAGAGGAGGGTCGTACAGGTCATGTTTACAGTGCCTAGACAACGACTTCGAGTTGTGAATGCAGAGGTTGAAGACAACAGTTCGCTGATCTCTTTAGAAAAAGATAAAGAGCCAGAGAAGGAAGCGCCTAATCCAACGGACCTCGCGCCAAGTTCATCCTTCTCCAGAAAAAGAGAAAGTTGGGAATGTGGCATGGGTTCTGGCTCTGGACCTGGTGAACGTAGCCCGCCTAGAAATGAGGGTCAAACAGCCGGGAACGTATCTCCTAAAGGCAAAGTTAAGAATCTTGTAGGCATGTTCGAAGAAGTATCTTCGAGTCCCACATCTAGTGTTCGCAGCTTTAAAATGGAGGATAGTCCTACGAGGGGAAAGGGGAAGGATAGAGCGATATAGTTTTGTGGTTTTGGGGGTAGAGGGGGCCGGTTTCTCTTCGTGATTTGATACCAAGGTTTTTTCTTTCTTTCTTTTTATTTCTCTCATGAATTGAACTGAATCGATGGGAATGGGATATGGCAATGGGATATGATGGACACGGGATATGGAAATGGAAATGGGAAATATGGTTTGTTTTTCTCTGTTTTCAGCGTGGGCGTATAGGATTTGCTTATTTAGGTATTCATTCATCTAGCTTTATTAGCTTTGGCGTTTGAGGGGTATAGGTTTTATTTAGGATTTTGAATTTTCAGATGTTACCGATACATGACTTTTTGAGATTGTTTGTGAGGTATTCTTTTTGTGAAAAGTGTTGTGTGGGGATTTTGCGTTCTCTGTGAGAGGGTAAGGGGTGGTGATTTGGTGGGTCTGGTAGGTAATAAGTAGGAAAAAGTGTTATAACGACAGGGATGTAGGTTAGTAGATGTGATTCGCGCGGAGAGAGAGATATATATATTAGGTTAAACTTAAGTATATATCTAAGGTTCTAAATATATATATATATCCTAGGATTTCTAGATAAACACCGACCTTAATTTACCCAAAAAAAAAACAGTACTGATAAGAGAAACATAAGTCATATCTCATTTCTTGATAATAATCATAAAAAAAAACATAAACCTCATTAAAATTCTATCAACATCTTATATCGAAGTCTCTCTCCCTCTCCTACTTTCAAACCCCCAATCCTTCTCTTTCTCCTTCCCTTTACTACTCTCCACCTCCCTTTCCCTCTCTCTTTCTCTTTCTCCAGCCCTCTGCTCCTCAGCTTTCGTCGCCGCACTAGCAAGGACGTATTCTAACATCCTCTCCTTCGTCCTCCCCCTAGGTTCTTCGATCCCCGGCGTCTCAGCCCCAGACTTCGTATCCCCATCATCCCATTCCGCATCATCTGCTACCGAGGCATGCGCAGGATCGATATAATCGTCCGTTTCTTCGTCGTCGTTGAGCGGGTCGAGATAATCTGTGTCCTCCAGTTCGGATTTTTCGAACCTTTTGTTCGTGGGGAATAGTTCGAACTCGGTTTTTTCGTTGGGTCCGGGCGTTTTGGCGATATCGGGCCAGGGGTTGGGACTTATGTCTCCTGGGGTTGGGAGATGTGGGTTTGGGGATGCAAGGGTGAGGTCGGCAGTTGTTTGTGCTAGTAGTGAGGGTGTTGCCACGTTGATGATGGAGGAGGCTTCTGACGGGATGGGAGTGTGGGTTGAAGATGATGCGTAGTGGTCGGGATGATTGTCTTGTGAATGCTGTTCTTGTTCTTGCTGATCCCGCTGATCCCGATCCTGAACTTGTTGATGTTGCTGCTGGGACTGCTGCTGTGAAGGTTCTTCTTCTTCATCCTCCTCTTCGAGGTACTCTTCGTCTCGTACAGTTTCTTGGAAGGGGTTGTTCGGCGAACTAACTTCTGGTTTTTGGGCGTACCAGAAGACACTAGTTCATAGCCATGGTGATTAGTTTGCCTGGTGTACTAAGAACAAGAAAAGGGGCCTTACACGTTGGCGTAGAAATGCTTATGTTTCTCTTCTTTGACCTCTTTCCGAACACTGGCTAGGAAGACTTCGATTTCCTCTCGACTCCATTTTAATACTCTGGTGAATAGTGCTAGGGCACTGGATGGTAACCAATCCATCAAATCTTCCATGCCGTATTTACCGAGTAGTTTCATCTTGTCGCCCTTTGCCCACGTCCCGAGTGGCCACTTGTAGTGCTTCGCATGGATATTTACGAACCCTGCTTTGCGGAGAGCGGGGGTGAAACATTTAGGGGCAGTGGTGTCGACGCCATATTTGTGTGCTGCTTCCATGAAAAGGTCGGACCATCGCATTAGAGGTGATTCTGCTGCTGTGATATTTGGATCTGTGCACATTGCTGGGAGATAGAAATCTTGAATTTCGATGTAGCCTCCAGGTTTGAGGTTTCTGGATCATGATTAAAATTTTGGCGGAAAGCCGATGGAAGGTGGTAGAGCGTACGCAAATGCTTGTTCGAATATTCGAGGCCAGTTTTTGAATGCTACCACCATCGCCCTCATGTGAATGTAATCGAAAGATTCGCGGAAAACCCATTCATTATCGGCATCGTCGATAAGAAAACTACAATTAGGAGGTACCCTGAGAAGATTAGCAAACAGGAGCGTTAGGTTCTAGGAGCCCCAGTGCTCTTACTCTTGCGGTTGTATAGGGCTTCGACTATTAGCGCGAGAATTTGAATGCAGTTGGCAGAGCTCACCTCAAATCTGTCCCGAGGACCTTGGCAGAAGGATGTTCTTCTGCAAACTCAATCGCCCATATCCCAGTTCCAGTGCCGACGTCTAAAACGTTTTGGATGTTTTTGGATATTGGGGCTCTGTAGAGCGCACCGTCGAGCGTCAATCGAAATGCATGGTGCTGGAGATCTTGGAACATGTTAAATCATGGTCGTTCTTATCACGGACGATAACTTACCCAAACGGTCCTTTTCTACCTAGTTCGTTGATCATGTAAGCATCGTCATCAATCGCAGTGCTGGGGTGGCTTCCACAGTCATGCGATGGGACGTACCTCGTCGTTTGGAATAGCATACTCTGGTCAGTGTCAGCAGCCTATTTTACAGGTACGCATCAGGGTTATGACGTACTTCCCTCTGAATAAGCATGATATCGTCTTCCATTCTCATATTTAAAGTTGTAGACGGATTCGGTTACGGACATTGTGATTCTGGAGAGTGCGAGGAAAAGAAAGTCAGAACGCCGTCGCGAGACGTAAGATAGATACTGTAGGACAACAGTGGGGTATTCAGCAATTTGACTTACATGGACTCATTGTCGCCGAGAGCCGAATCACGGTCATCGCTCTTTCACGGACCGAGCCGTCGTCAACCACGTTGTCGTGTGGGCGGACGTGGAAAAGAGACAACTCACATCGACTTCCAACGAAGGCCCTGAGCTGTCAAAAGCATCATCTTCTTCGGTCATGGCGAAGGTCAGCACTGCGAAGGCTGTCTCACTCGAGGTGAGCCTTCCATCCTCCCCTCTTGTCCTCGATTGCGGTCTCGTTTTCTAGGCCACGGCAATCCTTGCTGCCTCGTCCATTCGGGCGGTACCCAAGTGGACTGGGGGCCAAGGGCGGCAAACGCGACTCCCATTCGCCAACTGGCAAAACTGATTAGGCAGTTCAAGTCTGAAGGATTCAGTTACTCGGGGTCAGATGAATCGCCATTCTCATGCGGAATTTCCCAGCCTAACACACGCTGCCCTTCACTGCGGACAATTTCATGTTTGATTTCATCCGACCAGGGCGACGCGTGCCTCTTGCAGCCAAGTGAGATCCTTCCAAGGCGATCCCGGCCCTTTCCTCGACATCGCAGAAGGCACATGGCCCGCCCATTCAATACCGATACGCATTTTCGTACTCCAGCCGGCCGTGATGCTGTGCGCGGTACTTGACCGAGACGCCATGACGACGGCGAGATACGGCGCCGCGCAGGCCGTTTATCATTCACATTAGCGCTGCTGTAACTGTGCTGTGCCTTGGGAGCGCAGAGGGTATATGCCTCGTGGCGCAAGGGTTTTATCAAGTCGTGTAACTTTCCACCTGTCATTGCGACTTCGCGATCAGCAAGGCTGCGGCACAGTCCTCCCGCTATCCCGGCTCAAGTCGGTGAATGAGCTGGTTTCGATTGCAGGTCGAACATGCATTGTACAATTGACCGACATGTCGTCGGGAAAAACATAGGGGTGACAGACAGCCCTGGAGGAATCGTTCGAGTCAAAGGAGAAAGTTGCTGCATCTTAGGATCGCACAGTTAGTCTATCAGCGTGCCCAATGAAAGCGGAGCTGGTGGGTTCCTTGGAATCAGGCTAGAAAATCATCAAAGACGCCATGGAATAATAGAACACGGCCAGAGTCTAGAAATTCAAGGGAATAGTTCAGGAATTTCATACAGCTGAAGGAATGGTGGTCAAGAGAAGGTTAACCAGACCTCCGCACACAGGACAGGAAGAGTGCTGCCGATGGCCCGAGCGCTCATCGCTGACTAAGGTCTGACATCTGTGGCCGTACTGAAGCATCAGCTACCTTCAGTCTATATATAGAGGGACTGTCTGCTCTGATACTTGCTGAGATGAAATCAATGATACAAGACAAGACTCCACTACTATTCTCTCTAAGGGACCCTCCATTTACGCAAAGATTTACGAAGAGACACGATCCTGCCGGTGGAGGTAAGTTGAAGTGTGAATAAAGAAAATAAGTAGTTTTCTATATACGGTAATACTTTCATATACGCGTGATGCGTGAGTGAGTACAAATCCTGAAACATAATAAACACATGCAATGCCCATATCTACTATTCGAATAAAAAATAAAAATCAAACCCCAACATAACACCGGCACCGAGGAACTTGTTAACAAAGGAGAATACAAAGGAGGGAACCCAGCAAAGCGTAAAACAAGAAAACATGTCCCATGCATCCCTAAATCGCGCTATGCCGCAAACTAGCATCGACAACATCAACATAAACATCAACGTCAACTCGTCATCATGAACCAAGCAAAGCTACAACCCATCACTCATCTCTCCATGAGCCTCCTCCGCCTTCCACCATCGTCTCCTCTTCCGAAACTGACTGTGTTGTCCGGACCGATGCTGATGCTTAAGCTACTCTCTTCATCATTCAACTCTTGCCTCCTCGCGCCCTGACTCTTGCTCCTCTCCGGTCGGATGACCAACCACGTGCTTCCACCATCCGAATTCTCTTGCTGAGTTAATTGAAGTTGCGGGCCATTGGGATTACCATGGCCACCCCCACTTCCACCTCTGCTGCTCATCCGGCTTGGCTTCATGGAGGGAACGGGTGGTGGCGGGGGGAGGAACACGGACGGGAACTTGGTCGTCTTGATGTCAGGGAGCGTCTTTAGTGCCGAGGGAAGCGGGAAGGATTCAATTAGCGTGATGGAAGAGAGGGGGATCGGAAGAGACTGGAGAAAAGTTTGCGGGATATCGGAGGGGGAAGTCGCGAGGATAATGTGACGCAGTTGAAGCGAGTGGGTGTGGAAGTCGAGGTTTTCTAGGTGGGGTCAGTTGCTTGCTCCAATACATAACCCCGTGTATGAGGCATTTAGTCGGATGGGCAGAGTCAGTGGTTTTTGAACCTTACCTCGAAGCTTTCGGCCACTTCCTCCTTCTTTTCCGATACCGGTGTCAATAATATCGAAACTCGGTATCCGGGAGTTAAAGCCAGTGGAAAATGCTCTTAGTTGGCCGAGGTTGCGAATTTTGCCTTCACGGACCAAGGTGTTTGCCATTCCTTCTTGGTTGACGAAAATACGGAGAATAATGTCGAGTTTATCAGCATCGTCATATATGGCACGAAGATACTCTCTCGTTTTCATTAAGAGCTCGTCGGCGGCTGCCTCGCCGCCTTTGTCGCGTTTCGTGATAAACTTGTCCAGGAACTGTACGGATATTAGCACGTAAATCCAGAGCATGAACAGTGGCACAAAGAAACTGGATCTTTACCATAAAACCATCGGCATCGGCATCTACGAGGACAACGACATACGGCCTTCGTCCCTAGAGACAAAAATATTAGCTTACGGCCCGCCGAACGCTCCGAAGCACTTCAAGGGCGTAATTCTTACAGCCTTCTCTGCCCAGGCAGCTTCCTTCTCCCTTGCCTCGACGACTTCGGCCTGCAGCCTGCGTCGGACATTCTGCTCGCTGTTCAAGTCGAGTTCGGTTTGATGGAGTTGGATTTCGATTTTCTCGAGCTTATCGAGCAGTTCCTGGACCACTGTCAGTAACGGTAAGGCTCCCCCCTTCACGCTGGAACCTTGTTCCCAGCAAAGAGGGCCGTCTAGCGAAGGCAAAAGGCGGTGTCCCGCACGATGCAACGACGCAACGACGAGGCGAGGAGGGAGGGCTTACATCGATCAGAGCATGTCGCGACTCCTCGAGAATCCTGAACTGGGCGAGTCGCCCTCTGTAGGTCTCGGGGATTTGGGGGGGAGCAACAACCACTTGAGTGTCGGCCATGGATGTTGGGATGGGGATTGTGTTTGGGTTAAGGTGGTCGAGGTTTGGAGTCAGGTGGTTTTGCTGGAGCGGGCACTTAATGCGGCGCTGTGAGACGTAGCGGGGTGTGATTGGCGGGTGCACTGACTCTTTCGGCGGCGGTTCTAGGCGATCACGGCGGGCTTCTGCGCTGGCATTTGCACGCCAGCCGAGGGGTCAGGGTTATGTGGAGGTGGGGTGGGTGGTGGGTGGTTGGCTGAACACACACAGCACTGGCACTGGGTAATACATGTACAATAATGCGATGCGATGTCATAAAGGTCTGCGGCGGCCACCACCACCCTTTTATGTCGGCCCAGCCCTGAAGCTGTCCAGCCTCTATCTTCTATCGTCGTGTCCCAGCGACAAAAAAGTGAGGCCATAGCCCTGACTGCGACACATGGCTCATGGCTCACCACTCACCACTCACCACTCAAGCGGGCCCTCTTTGCCCCCCGTGGTCATGCTGCCCAACCTCGCCAGATCCTCTACCTCGCGACACACTATGCTGGCGTTAATACTGACCATACTGAGAGCAACACGCTTCTAGTCAGGCGACCTACCCTTCTCCGCTTTCCAGCACGCTGCACTCTTTGCATCCTCTCGTTGCCCTGGGAAAACCTCCCGACCCGCTGATCTCTCCAGCTTGAGATGCGCCTTGAGCATGGGCAGAGTTGAGGGCGCTTGCAGCAGAGGACAACTCTTGAACTGCGCATATGTTTGCTCCAGCTGCTGAACCCAAACCCGACACTCAGCCTCCAGCCCCTCAGACATGGAACGATTCGACTCATGAGCTGCTGAGGTGGTAAAAATGTCACATTTCACCCTGCTCTGCGATGCTGAGACCGGCAGAACTGACAAGGCGACCCAGAGTGTTGAGTTCGACAAAGCCTTGACCGTCGTCAACGGCATAATGGACAGATTACGGCTATTCCAAAGCGAGACTTGGCCATCGCCACGTAACATCGAAACCCAATCAAAGAGAATCCTTCTCGTCGGTTCTCTAGAGGATTGGGATGGAACTGCTATCTTGCCTCCTTCGGCTGCACGTGGTTAACTTGAATGCTTTACTCGGGCATCACTTAGATCCAGCTTACCTGCCACTTTCCAGTTGAATCTGCCTTCAACCACGAAACTGGACATCCACTTATTGGCTGAGTTGATTCCATTCTCCACACAAAATTCCGCGACGTCTGCGCAATCCGGTGTGCTTGTCGCATCGTTGGCATCAAGCACCATGTGGACGAATCCTCCTCGATCCATGCAAGTACGAATCTTGAAGAGACCGTTCTGGGACTTGTCAAAGCCTTCGATGCCGTCGAATTGAGGTGCCTTCACGAGGCTACCCTGGGTGTTGTAAGACCAGCCGTGATATCTACAACCAAGCACAAGTGAGGAGCCAGATTCTTTCTTTGTTATCGTGTAGGCTCGATGTCTGCAAACATTGTGAAATGCCCGTACTATTCCATCTTTACCAAGAATGATCAGAATCGGGAACCCAGCCACTTCTACGGATATGTAATCTCCTGGTTTGACGAAACGGCTTCGGTGTGTAATACAAAGCCAAGACTAACATGTCAGTAGTATTCTCGGGAAGAGAGACGATGTTTACCTTGCTCAACACAGAACGCCTCTCAAGTGAGAAGAGCTTCTCGTCAGTCCACCAACCCGCAAGCAAATCAGGTTCCTTCGATACTTCGATCACGGAAGTATCATAGCCTGAAAGCGTTTCACTATCTAAGAATGGAGCCATGGTACGCTTACGTAAGGATTGATTGGTTTCAGGTATTGTTGGATTAACTCGAGAAGCTGAATTGTTGCGAATTCATGGGTTGTTGAGTATAAAAGATACGTTCGAGTTTAATACTGACGCAACGCAAGGGACACGAGTCGTGAAGAAAGCAAAGATGCGAGCCAAGTCGTGAGCTATGAAGGCGGTGCAATGAAGGTCGCTTGGCTTTTCAATGTGAGGATATCGAGTAATGTGTTCGCGATATGAACGACGCATGATGCGTTGGATAGTTCATCTGATTGCAATGAAGCTTCAGTGGGTGAGTAAAGACCAATCAGAACAGACGTAAAGCCATATTAGGAAAACATTTCCCCCATGCAGGACAATTCCATGCATCGACGAGCATCGACGCAGATCAATCAGAACGGTTGGATAATGAATGACGACCTCACAATAGACTCGCAGCAATGCCTCGTTCGCGAATGTTATATGAGCAATTACTCTTGTTTGATTCGTAGCAAGTTGCGATGCTCCACCAACAAAGCAGGGAAGACCACTTTTACTTATCAATAACTTCCTCTCCATCAGGTATCAAGAAGTTGTTGGGTCGACTAGGTTCGAGGAAATCAGGTTGTTCTTATCCGATGAAGTCGGAATGTCAGACACGACGTTTTGCTCCGCATCATGCTGGTCGCAGACAAGGTCTAAGACTCGCTGCTGATAGACTAAAGGATATAATTAGTATGTTCACCCATTCAATGACAGAAGACTTACATGCAACCCCGCTCTCTTTGATGGGGTTCAGAATTCCTTCGGAATAGATTCCCTTTTCCAGGTTATCTTGGGCCTTTTCGCATAACTCATAATCTTCAAGAGCTACTTGTCTGACGAATTTGAAGTACTCGTCGAACTTTGCCCCAGACTCTTTATGGTAGTAGTCGAACTCCATCCTCGTAACCCCAGGCTTGTCAGTGGGACAAACTCGGAATGATGACATTCCACCTCCATAAACGTTCAAAGTACAGATGGGAAAGAAGTAGAGAAAGAGGCCGTCATCCATCTTGTTAGGATCGGCAACATGCTGTGAAAAATTTCTGTGGTTGTAAACCGTATAGAACGTTGGAGGATAGTACAACGAAAACGATGGGTGAGTATACTGGCAATGCAAACATTCTTGATAACCATCGACCCTAGTTGGTCAGTGAAACATGCATTGCATGGGAGGAGGCAGGCCGTACATGGTTTTCCAGTTGAACTTGCCCTCGTACTTGATCCCATGCCTGTATGGGAGTTTTGTGAAGTCAACAGTTGCAAGTAGGGGCTTAAGATCGGGGAAGAACTCGTCAAATGGTGGTGCATCATCAGAAATAGTGGAGAAAAGAAGCCCCGTCTCTGTCAAATGGGAGTTGAGTTCGTGTCCCTAACCGTGTCAGCTCATATTGTCCAAGACTTCGGTGAAATTATTAGCTAACATTGTCATTGTAGACTTTGATATCTGCTGCATTTGAAGAGTTTCGGCGAACCGTCAATTTGATTTGGGCAATTTCGTATGTAACTTCTTCTTCTGCCTGAAATCGGGTCACGGGCCCAAGCAGGTACCATGACTGTGGTGGTAGTTAGTTGGAGCTTTCTTCTATGACATGGGGCAGTCATACCTTCAAAAAGACAGCCCGTCTCTCCATCTGATATAAAGGAGCGCTGCAATACCATGAAGCGGGGAGGGTCCTGATAAGAGAAGTCATCTTGCTAAAGCTGTGTGTCTGGTATCAAGTTGTTTGAAACGGAGGGATTGAATTTGAGGTTTCTGAGGCCTTTTCTGGGGCATTTTAAATAGGGCCTGTTGATCTCACAAGTCCGAAATTGGTCAAAAGTTCCTGTGACGGTCAAATCCTAGGGGTATCTGCATCGAGGGATGGTACGACTCTCTTGCATATCATTAGCACATGCCGATGAGCGTCTTCATTGTATCGCTAGCCATGATTCCTGGACAAACATTCACCGAGGGAAGTTAGCCAATCTGAAAAGTCCAAGATGTCATATTCATCTCCCTATAATTTTCATGTTGCTTGTGGGGTGTGGACACGTAGTCGAATAGCATGGACAATGTAGCTCAACACGAGGTGCCCTAGGAGAGACTGTCACGATGACTTTTCGATGTTGATGGGATGAATGCTGCTTGCAAAGATTGAAAGGTTGAAATGGGAGAAAGGAGAAGGAGACTTGGCGAATGTGGAGGAGTCGTGGGAGTCTTCGTGCACGAGCCACCAGGGCTGCTTGAGCTCTGAACCTTGGTGCCTTGGTTCTCCAACACCACCACTCTCAATTGATCCATCTGCTCCCGTCTACACCTCGAGCGACGGTCAAATAATTCAGGCCGATGCCACCCTGTCCTGCGATCCCTTTTTTCTCATCATATGCCTCGAATAATGCCAATGTAGCAATGTCACAGAGACAGCAGACTACACCTCGTACTTCGGGAGTTTTCCCGCACATGTTGCATTGCAGCAATACTACCAGATTACCATGTTAACCACTTAGGTCGATCGTAAAATCCTGCAACGTCACTTTCTCACAATTTCTCACTCAAAACTTCCAACTGTGCTCCGTCGCACATTTTCTGCTTTCTCCGTCCTCACTCTCTCCGGCTTTATCCAGGCTCCATCATGAGTGCAGACGCTCTATTCCCCGCCAACCTGATCAACCCCGCACATCAGGATATCCTTCCCGATGGCTACAAGTTCCGGCCATTGAAGCGCTCAGACTTCAACAACGGTCACCTCGATGTCTTGCGGGATCTCGCCTGGGTTGGTGACATTACTGAAGAGCAATGGGTTGAGCGTTATGATTTTATGGCTGCAGCGAACGGCACATACTTTGTCCTGGTAATTGAGGATACGAAGCGGGAACCTGGAAAAACCATCATCGGGACGGGGTCAGTCTTTGTGGAGAAGAAGTTGTAAGTGCACCAGCGGAGATGATGCGACAAAGGGCAAAAGCTAACTTTTGTACTTTAGCTTGTGCAAACTTGGTACACAAGGCCACATTGAAGACATTGCCATCAAAGCGGATCAGCAAGGAAAGAAGCTTGGTATAAAGCTACTGAACGCTCTCAGTCATATTGCGGAGCAGGTTGGTTGCTACAAGGTAAGCCAGGTTTCACATTATTCAGGATCCGACTAATGAGAACGATTAGACAATACTTGACTGTTCACCCGAGAACGAAGGTTTCTACATCAAATGTGGGTTCCAAAAGGCAGGTTCTGAGATGCATCAATACTATTCAGCGGAAGCTTTGGAGCACCACGTATAAATATTCAATCCGCCACTAAAAGCCTGGGACGTCAAGAACGCCGGACACATATTCACATTCCTAAAGAAATCCCCATTCCAGCCATTTCTCACGATATTTTATATCCATGTTCTGTCAATTGGAAAGCCAGTGTGATTATTCTGATATCAGGTTCGAGACATTATGGTTCTGTCCCCATTCTTCTGACCTTCACCCAATCAATTGGTGGTCTCGGCTAATGCAGGTTACAACGCTCTGTCGCTCCCCTGTAGGCATTTAGCCATAAAGTATCATATACGACCTATAGAGATAAAAATTTTCCTCAGTCCTGCAGACAATATACAAAAAGCCGAGACGGAGACCTTCTTGAATGTGAAAGCACAATTTTCATTCATTGAAAGAGACAGGCCACCCGAGAATGTTCATTACCGGCATTCACGGTAGCACGAGTCGCAGGTGCCGTTGCTTATTCATTCGACGCAGTGGATGTGCGTTGTTTGTAGATGTAACGTTGCTGAGGATGCGTAAGATCACCCTGGAAGAATACGAACCTTGAACGCGTCTTCCCCGCAACCTTATCCAAAGGCTGGCCACTATACGCCTGCACGCACGCACCCCACATTCCAATTGAGTGTATCCGATAAGAAATGGCTGCGTTTGTTGGGACCAATCTCATGGAAGGGCCTTGATCGGCTTTTGGATGCATATGCAACATATATCGCACTCTTGCTCTTATAGGCGCAAAGTTCACGCTTCCAGACTCTTTACCTCCAGTGAACAACATTCTTCGCGCATTTCTTGAACTTGACATGCCATTCTCTCATTTTCAAATTTGAGATTACGCAACATGGCTCCAGTAGAGCCATCATCAGACGTCAAACCGGAGGAGCTGGTCTTACAAAATGCGCGGGTGCGACAATCCGATGATGAGAAATTATCACAACTCGATCCCCGACATTCACGAACATATGCCGATGATGACGAACATTACAGTGTTCCTGCAGAAACAGCAGAAGATCTTGTGACGGAGGTTATCCACGTTCATGATGACCCCAGTGCAAATCCATGGACGTTCAGAGTGTGGTTTCTCGGTATGGATTGCAGCTCCTGTACTCTATGGAAGTTAATAGAACCTAGGCATAGGTTTAGCCGCCTTTGGGAGTCTTCTTTCCACCATTTATCACTTCAAACCCCAAACTGTGGATGTTTCAGTAGTATTCATTGCTGTCATCAGCTATGTTCTCGGGGAAGCAATGGCAGTATTTATACCTAGAAAGACAGGGTTCGGGAGATTTTTGAATCCCCATTCTGTGAGTCGAAGAGTAAAATTCGAATGATACGGGTGCTGACTACTATCTTAGTTCAACAGCAAAGAGCATGCAGCAATCATTGTTATGAGCTCAGCGGCCGCCAACTCTCCGCTTGCAATTGATGTACTTGCCTCCGAAAAGCTATATTACAATAATACTTTGAACGCTGCTGTAGCCATTTTTCTGGTCCTGGCATCGCAATGCTTAGGATATGGAATTGCGGGTTTGCTCCGACGGACACTTGTGTATCCTACAAAGATGTTGTACCCGTACAACCTACCTCTCAATTCGTTCCTGGAGGCTTTCCACAGTGACGACAAAACGAAGGTCAAGAAGAAAATTCGGATCTTCTATATTGGGTTCCTGGTCCTATTCTTCTACCAAGTCATCCCGCAATACATCATGCCTACGCTCGTAGGTGTATCCGTATTTTGCCTGGCGAAAAGAGACAGCATGGTATTTACAAATCTATTCGGTGGATCCAATGGAAATGAAGGGCTAGGAATCCTGGCATGGTCCTTTGACTGGGCGTATATCTCGAATCCGAGTCCGCTTTGGTACCCTCTTCAAACCCTCTTCAATAACTTCATTGGATACCTTCTCTGCATTGCGGTATTCGTGGGTGTTTATTACGGCAATATTTGGAATGCTAAGAAGTTTCCTTTCCTTAGCCAACTACTATTTACGGATCAATCGAACGGTACCAATTATATCCAGTTCAACCAGACCGCCGTACTCAATTCTAAACTCGAAGTCGACGACTCTCTTGTTGCAGAACAAGGGCTTCCATACTTTGCAGCGACATTCGCGACGTTCATCCTAGCCAACAGTCTCTCCATCACTGCGACGTTTTCGCATCTCATGTTATGGAATTATAATGACCTCAAGTCTGCATGGGCATTTATGACACCAAGCAATCTCAAGCGCATCACGAATCCCCAAAGGTGGAATTGGCGGTTTTGGAGGAATGATAATGCAACCTGGGGCGGGCCGGACGACAAAGAAGATGACCCACATTATCGACTCATGCTTGCGTACAAAGATGCACCGAACTGGTGGTATGGATTGGTACTCCTCCTCTCGATAGTCATCGGACTTATCACATTGTACAAGAGCAAGTCGAGTTTACCGTGGTGGGCATTTTTCATCGCTTGCGCTCTTGCTAGTGTTTGCATTTTATTCTTTGGAGCTCAGTATGCCATCACTGGGTACGATCTCGAACTACAACCGCTCATCCAGATGACGGGAGGATACATCAGGCCGAAGAGTCCGAAGTCGAACATGTATTTTGTTCTGTTTGGGTACAATAGCGTGAAGCAGGGACAACTACTTCTTAGAGATCTAAAGTTTGCACAGTATGCACACTTGAGCCCTCGAGCTACATTCACAATGCAAATGGTAAGCATTTCCCTGCATAATTTTGACCACTTTTCTGATTCAATGGCAGGCTGGTACTGTCGTAGGAAGCATCTTCTCATACATCATGATGTCGTCAATCACAACGAACCAACGCGACATCCTCCTCTCCATCGAAGGCACAAACGTCTGGTCTGGCCAAATGGTACAAAACTTTAACTCGCAAGCCATAGCCTGGGGAGGATTCACCAAGTCGCTCTTCTCCGTTGGAGGCCGTTACCAATGGGTGACCATCTCACTCCTCATCGGTTTCACACTTCCTTTTCCTTTCTGGATCGGTCACAAGCTATTCCCCAAATGGCGATTAGACTATTGGAACACGGCACTTATATCAAGTTATATTGGTTTACTAAATGTTGGAATCAATAGCGTCACGATTCCTTGGTTTGCTATTGGAGCTTTCTCGCAGTTTTACTTGAGGAAGTACAGACCGAATTGGTTCATCAAGTATAACTATATTTTATCGGCGGCCATGGATGGCGGAACGCAGGTGTTGGTGTTTATTCTTTCGTTTGCGGTTTTTGGTGGTAGTGGGAAAGAGGTATGTGTTTACATATACCAGTCTCTCGTCATCTAACATGCTGATACGGTCTTCAGGTTCAGTTCCCACCATACTGGGGCAACAACTACCAGAGCGGAAACTATGATTACTGTATGCAGAATCCATTCACAGCTGCAAACGAAGGATGATGGACGAAGAGTCTTTTACCTCATGACGATTCAAATGCAATGCAATGGAAGCATAACGCAGCCGAATGCGATAGCTTACACAAGACATCCGGGATAAAGGAAAACCCAAACCTACCTCGCATCAAATATAAATTAATCCCAAGCACGTGTTCCCATCCCCAAATATTGCCAAGTTCCCCATTCTTTCCCCATACCGGCCCCGACGGGTGGAAAAGGAATCCTACAAAAAAGATACATAGGCTAAACTAGGCATTTAATCTATATCCCGCACGTGATCACGGATGAATGTGCGCTTACTAACCCCAACGCACAGACATCCAGCCGTGCCTTCTGGAACGTGGAGAAGATGTCCGGACTAGACCCCTGCACCCTGGACAAAGGAATGGGATCAACCTGTCATCAAACATCAAACGCTTGCCTAGACCTCGAGTGTTGATTTGATGAGGCCTTGAAACGGGCCATGTGGAGTGCGATTACTTAAGAGATGGGTGTGCACTTCGTGTTTGAACTCTTGGGATTCTTGTTCGTTGTTTGCGAATTGTATTGTAAGACATGGCGGCAAGTGCGACCGTACACGGTGTGCCTTAAAACGTCCTGAGTTGGGTACGCGCGCGCCCGTTTTCGAACCCTGCTGTCAAGATGCTGTATGGTGGTTGGTAGGTGAGTATACAAGGTAGGATGGATTGCGCAATGTTATAGGAGGAATTAATTTAGGATGGAGATTGCTGACGGGTGTTGTGATAGATGCCTGCTTTGAGGAGGGAAAGTTGGTTACGTTCCTTGTAGGGCTGAAGCGAGATTTTCTCGAACCCAATCCCTCCAAAGCATCCCTCCAATCTCCATTTCTCCATTTCACATATTCTTCTCAATAATGAAGTGGTCGGTAAGCAAATCCTCAGAATTCTCCTCCGTCTCAACGATTATTAATACCTGATGAAAAACTCAACGGCCAAAGCTACAAAAGCTATTTTGCGCGTGTTTGAGCATGTTTCTCCTGCAAGCGGCCCACTTAGACCATCTTGGCGAACCGGGAATCTGATTTACGACATGCTCCACCCGATATAAACAGCCTTATTCCCATAGGACGCTGCGTCGGTTACGTCCCGCCGTCTATGAAACCCGCTCCGCTTTTACGTACCCAAGTGCCTCCGTCTTGGTGGGTGCTCGTAAGGAAAGCTAGTCGGCGCCTTGTCTTGATTGCTCTTGTGTTCGCGTGCTGGCATATAGATAGGTTGGGTAGTTTGCTTCGTACTGCTGTTGCTCCTGCTGGTCAAGTCACTTCAATTCTTCGTTTCTCTTTGCCTCCCTCCCGTGACTCCTCCCTCTCCCCCAAGGTTTCTTGACGGCGATATCGAACTATCATGCAGTCCGTTAAGAACCTCTCTGGCCACTTGCTGGCAAGTCGGCACATCCAAGACGAGCATAATGCGAAAACACTGGTGCATTATTGGGGATATCCCGATCGTGCCATGCCATGTACCAATGACGCCGGATCCTGTGAATACCTAGAATCCGTCTATTGGATGCACACCGTCACCATGCTGTATTCCTTCATCATGTGGGCGGTCATCGGTGGTATCTTGGTTATCATTTTGCTAGCCAGAGTCTTCAAACCGAACCGGATTCTGTCGCGACCTGCTTCTGGGGGTGCACCTGTGCAGAGACAAAGCCTTGTGTATCGAGCGTGGAGGTCAGTTTCTGCGGGGTGTAGGAGGTACCTTTTACCGGAGAGCTTGAAGGGGATTTTTGGTTATACAACCCGGGTACAACTACTCATCCTAGCTTCCCTGCTCGTGTACCTCCTCATCTTCTCGTAAGTCCCTCAATCCAACATTTCTCCTACATTTCTGACACGCCCCTAGCTTAGTCGGCATCGTCTACAAGACCTGGATAACCCCCGTCAAAAACACCAACCTCTTCAACACCCGCACAGGCTTCGGCGGCTTCTCCGACCGCATCGGCGTCCTCGCATACGCCCTAACACCCTTAACCATCGGCCTCTCCACCCGTGATAGCATTCTTTCCCTCTTAACCGGTATTCCCTACCAACAATTCAACTTCCTACACCGATGGACGGGTAAAATCATCTTCATCCAATCCTTCATCCACACCTTCGCCTGGACCTTGATCGAAGGACGATTCTATCAACCCCAACCGAAAACCTACAAAGAATGGATCGCGCAGCCTTATATCGTTTGGGGTGTCATTGCGCAGTTGTTTATTACTTTCCTCTTCCTGTTTAGTACGCAACGTGCGATTAAGTGGACGGGATATGAGTTTTTTAGGAAGAGCCATTATCTGGTTGCCGGGCTTTATATCGGGGCTTGTTGGGCTCATTGGTCGAGACTTGCTTGTTGGATGATTGCTTCGTTGGGGGTGCTTGGTATTGACTTGGGGATGCGGTATCTGAGAATCGCTATGATTCATCTTGGGTATAAGGATGGGAATAAAGGTAGTACCCTATCCCGCTTAATACGTCAATATCCTTTACTAACATAGCATTCCCCAGGCCTAGGCTTCCGCACCATAAAAGCCCGTGTCGAAAGCTTCGATGACCCCGAATCCCGCGTCCTCCGCCTCTCATTCACACACAACCATCCTCCCTGGAAAATCGGCCAACATTTCTTCATCACCTTCCCCGCCCTCAGTATCTGGCAAAGTCACCCTTTCACCCCCGCTTCCGTCCCACCAACCTCCCTCGTCCCCCCTGCACACGTCTACATCATCCGCGGTCGAAAGGGCGAAACGGGTCGATTAGCAGCTCTGGCATCTAAGGGTGTAGCGGCTGAAGATGGATCTTTCGAAACTCCGGTTATTTTGACTGGGCCGTATGGAAGGGATGCTATGAATACTGATTGTGCTAATATCCTAACCATCGCTGGTGGAACTGGGATTTCGTTTACCTTGCCGATTGCTACTGCCGCCCTCTCAAACCCACTAACAAAAACCGTATCCATCGTCTGGATAATCCGTCACGTGGAAAACCTCGCCTGGTTACTCCCCGAACTCAGTAACCTAAAATCCCTCCTCCCTGACCCAGATACCACGGAGGGTAAAGGAGGATGTTGCGGAGTAAAAACCAGCACGACCACGACGACGATAACACCCCGTCTACGAATCCACATCTTCATATCCCGCGACTCCCGCGCCCGCGCCGCACGAACATCCGGCGTCCCACAAGCAGCGCTGACAAAAGACTTCGAGAAAGAAACAGATATCGAAGCACCTGGTTCCTCGCCCGCAGACTCCATCTCCTCGCTCAATCACCCCTCGGCACCAGGCTTAGCGTCCCTCCTAACACCCCACCCGGACTTCACAATCGAGTACCTTCGGGATCATCATCCAGCCGTTGAGACCATCGTGGATAGATTCATTGACGAGGAGGTTGAGAGTGGACGCGTTCAGGTCGTTGCTAGTGGGCCTGCGGCGTTGGGGACGGATGTTAGGAGCGCGGTTGCAAGGGTGAATGATGTGGGGAGGGTTTGGAGGGGGGATGAGAGGGGGGATGTTGAGTGTGTTTGGGATGATAGGTTGGGTTGATGATTCTGAGAACTGATGGATGGGATTTTTACTTCTTGTATTTTGGCCTTTTTTTTTTTTAACTTTTGCATCATGATACCATATTTGTTTTGATAGATATTCAATCATCTATTCTTGGACCTGCTAAAATCGGCTTCCTATTAATAATCTTGATCGCTTTGATTGATTGATTGATTGATTGATTGATGATGATGATGATGATGATGATGTGTGTATATATCGTGGGTTTCCCCTAGCCGCTGGGCCAAGTTTAAGTCCTTCGAGGTGGATGATGATATTAAATCATTGCATGCATGAAGTGCACCCTCACAGTAATAAACAAAGAAATAAATGTTGATTTTCTCTTCGAGAATAGGATAAAGCTAAACAAGAGTAAGAATGAAGGACATTAATCAATCAAATTCTCTCTCCCTCTCTCCCTCTCTCTTCCCGAGGAGTCTATAAGTGTGTGTGTGTGTGTGTGTGTGTGTGTGTATTAATACATAAAGACTCCATACCCCCTAGTGAATAAAGTACAAAGAAACAATCAACCCAATCAATATCAATACCCTCCCACCGCGACCCCCAACCAAACAGAACAAATCTCCCCAGTGACCCCACAACTCCCCAAAAACCAAAACCAGAAAAAAAAAAAGGAACAAAATCCCAATACCCAATCACCACAACTCCTCCTCCCCCTCCCCCTTGCTTTTACCCTTATCCCACCTCCCCTTCACCCCCTCATTCAAAACCCCATTCCAAACAATCCTAACCCTCAAACCCACCCTCTCCCTCTCAATCCTCCACTTCCTCCCACTCCCACCCTCACTTCTCTCCATCACTTCCTTCACCTTCCTAACCGTAACGCCATAAACGCACCTCCAGACCCCCCCATCCTCCTCTTCATCCTCCTCTTCATCCTCCTCATCCTCGTCCTCATCTGGCACCGAAGTCACTAGATACTTCGGTTCCAATAACGAACATGTCTTTTCGCGATTCCAGGATCGCGTGTCTGTGAAGCGAGATGAGGAGGAAGAAGAAGAAGAAGAAGAGGAGTAAGAAATAGAATCAAGAACGTCACATAACCAATTCTCGATCCGGATCCGCACCCAACAGAATTTGGGGTTTGAAGCCGCCCATCGAGAGGGGGTTAGATCGGTTATTTCTCTTACGTCTTTGCTGCTGTACCAAGATTTTCCTTTGGCTTTCGCTTTCGCTTTGGCTTTCTTTTTGTTGGCGCGGAGGCGGGTTTCTAGATCTTGTCGCTTGGTGAGGAGGTAGATTGCTGCGTCCTTTTTTGCTGCCTCCTGCTTTACTATATTCTGCCCCGAGAGGGAGCGAATCGGGATGGCAGATGATCTTGTCGCTTCCATCGTCGGCTTTTCGTTGACTCCGGGTATCTCTGATCCTGTTTCCTGCTTTAGACTGTGTGTAACGAGTATAATATTGCTGCGTTGTGGGCGAGCGAAAATTGTGATGTGGTGCAGCGATGGTGTACTTCTTATAATTGACATAGGAGTCTTCTCAGAGCGATTGCGTGGCTTCACATCATCTTTGATGTTAATGTACCATGGTTATGTTATGTTTGTTCTGTGGATTCACTATATTGGTACCGTGAAGTTAGAGGACTGGTTGTTCATGTGTTCACACTATGGTACCGAAAATAGAGATGTGCTCTGATATTCACTACACTGTTGAAATAGGTAGACGTCGGATGAAGGGAGAAGAGAAGAGAAGAGGAAGAAAGGTTCAAGTCTAGATTTTGATGAAGAAAATAAAATACTCGTGAATAATAATCCTCTCGAACGGGCCTCTTAACTAACTCTCCTCTCCTAATCCAATCCGTGAAGCTTGCTTGATACTGAGTAACAATACACTCACCTTTCAAGGTCACTCCGCCACCCACACCATCTACTCCTACCCTCCATCTCTAAAACAACTCGTGCAAACAACCAGCTCGCCTAAACCCCAACGAATTCAACCAACCCCAAAATCCGTTCTCGCTCCCTCTTCTCCCCCTCTTTAACCCCATCCAAAAATTCCACACTGCTCTTTCTGAAGAAACCGTCCGAGCTACCCTCACCTTCGCTACCATTTTTATCCCTATATCTCCATTTCGGCGAGCTGGATAACTCATGACGCTCTCCAGGGCTAAAGGTTGGGGGGAGATTTAGAAGCTGAGGGTGAGGTTCACCGGAAACGATGACGCAGTTATTCTTTGCAGCCGGAGCGTTGACAGTAGTAGTACCATCAGCAGAGGCTCCACTCCACCTCGGATTTGCAGCAAGATATTCAGTGTAGAAACTCGACCAAAGGCGCGCTTGGTCGAGATCTAATCCCTCGTCCGATGTGGTAAGTGAGTGATTGACTATTGGCTCCGGTGCTTTGAGCTTTTGATCCAACCTAGGGATGGAAGTGCTACGAGAAGGAATACGAGGTGCCCAGTCGATATTGAGATCTCGTTCCATAGGGAAAGATTTGGCTGGGGTTTGAGTTTTCGGTAGAGGGAACTTGTTTGGCGAGGCAGAGGATGAAGCGGCTTCTACGGCTGTGACAAAGCTATCTTCATATTCTGGGTCGTGTTCGGTGTCTGCTCTCACTGTGTCACCAAGAAGACCGTCGAACTCCCTCTGGCCAGGTTCCCTTTCATTATCCCCGCCCGTCTGTGCCTCTTCAACAATCGGTCTCACTCCCCTCCAAAGATCCGGTAGCAGCTCTAATTCAGGATACTCCACTTTCCCGCCAGCAGAGACACTGGATCTATGTCCATGCCCGTGGCGTTGAAACTCGCTACTCTGGCTGCGAAATAACCTAGCGTAGTTCCTCAAGAACGTCTTCCCAAATGTCATACTGTGGCTTTTGCCCATGCGTGCTGAATTCACCTTTCTCCTTTTCTTGAAGCGGGAGAGGGAGCGTGGAGATGTATCGGTGGGATCCAAACCCTCGCCCATAGCAAATCGGATGGCATTTTCGAGGGCAAAGTCTCGTGGTGTGACATCATCTTCTTGGCCGGCACTGCCGGTACGGCTTTCGCGTGTATGAGAGGGGTACCTGCCCCAGGCGCCTACTTCGGTGGGTGTAGCATCCTTTTCAGCATCCCACTCATCTTTCATAGCTTGAGTGATCTCTTTTGCTAAAGATCCAGCAGGTTCGACGACGAGTTTCGTTCGAGGAGAAGGAGGTTGGGTGGTTGGCTGACGGGGAAAGTATCCAGAGCGATCATCACCAGGAGAAGCTGAGCGGCCTTCACCTCCCTTTCCTGCTTTAGGGGAGTTGGATAACGAGGATGTACTCGGGGTTTTGGAATGGGAGAACGAGGAACTGCGTTCGCGAAAGGGACTTGCGGATGTTGCAAGCGCTTTGTGGGGAGTTAGGAACATGGCGCTCTTTTCGTTCTGGTAATTCTTGAGTGCGCGTTCCCATACTGGACTTGCATCATGATGGTCACCCTTTACGGCTTCTTGTTCGGTTTTCATGGAAATCATAGAGATGGATGCTTGACGATGCCTTTCGGAGATTGGCGAATCTGAAGGTCCGTCGAAGGATGTCATCCTGAATTGAGAAAGGCTTTTGCTACGCGGGAGTTTCTTGGAATGAAGAAGTCTCATAACGCTTTGTGGGAATATGGGTCTTTTTTTGATTGTAGGTGGTGGACTGAACTCTTCTCTGAAGCGGCTTTTGCGGTTCGCGTCAAGCTTCTGGGGACGGGCGGCATAAGCGACTATGTTGGGACATGAAGAATTCTTAGGTGGGCCATCTTCACGTATTTGGACATGGGGAGAATCTGTGGCATTCTCTTGATGTTTTGGTGATTGCGTTGATGTTTCAGTCCCATCGACCGTTTGCAGCATGATCCTCGGAACATCCACAGACGGTTTTGGTGTATTCATGACCCATGCCATGTTGATGATAGATCCTCGCGTGCTTTCGATTGGGCTATGTGGTCTCGATGAGTATATGGATGAAGCTTCATCTCTACAGCTCAATTCATGGTCTGGCGTAGTAGGGCTGCTGACAACTCTTCCCCAAGTCGGAGGTACCTTTGCGCTCGCGAAACCAGTGCTTGATCTATGTCGAGCATGTCGATGTTCAACTGTGAGTTTATCAACCTCGGAAGATGGAATGGGGCTGGAAGTAATGCGACTGTGCGTAAATCTCTGCTGACTGCTAATGGATGGAGCAGATGAAAGGATAGATCCAGATCGTAATTGTGTGGATATTTCCATGTTGAAAAGGTGCACCGATCCGCGTGCATCTTCCACCTCACTTAATATTCGCTGTTCCTCGCGGTTCTCATTGTTTTCATGGATTGACTGCTCATCCCCGTTATCTGAGCCTGGTAATGGAGTCCGTGACGCTTCAATCAGGCTTTCGAGGTCAGATAATTTCTTCAGGAATGCTTCTTGGCTATTGGCTGCCGAATCAACTCGGTCCACCCTATTTCTCTTCTCTTGATCAGATGGCAAAGGAGAGTCCGAATGACGGAGACCCCCATTAATCGGAAGAGACCATGATGCAACATCTATAGAAGAGATACTCGGCAGTCTCATTGGGTTCAGACCAGGGGTAGTAGGTAGCTTCAGGGTCGTTGTGGAATAGGACCGCCTGAGTTTCCTTGGTCTCAGATTCTCAAATTTTTCCCAGGCAGGAAGATTTGGGGAACTGCAATACTTGGAGGTACGAAGAGGTGGTGGAACGGCGCTGGTCTGGTAGCAATGATTATTGAGAATCCCATCATAACTATGATGTTTCCCCAGCGAAGCGGACGTAACTTTCCTGCGACAAAATCAGCTTGGCCCTGAGCCAATCCATTTAGGACATTTATGCCACATACCTGCTGGGTGTGGCTGATGACCATGCGATGCTATGAATACTCGTTCTTTTGCTTGATGTCCTTTTCGCGAGCTTGGTTGCAATGTCTTCCAATATCTCTGCATCCGAGTCATAGCCCCCTTGATCCGGGCGTTTGTCACTGAGTAGATCATTGCGGAGGTTCTGCTTTGTGATTTTCAGCTCTGTATTAGGGCCATTGCAGACGATTTTGATAACGGTTCCGGGTTCTTGGATATCTTCACCCGTCTGATTGGTGACGTCTTTGAGATGTGATTTTGACTTTGGCCGGGAGACCTCTCGCGATAATCTTCTCTTGAGCAACGACGGAACGCTTTTGATCTTTTGGACACTCTTCCGACTTCCTAATCCAGGCTTCAGTCGGTGTCTGATGGATGGAACTGACTCGGGATGCGGATCTTGGACACTGTCGAATATCTGACGCAATTCGTGGAGTTCTTCGGTACGGGCGCTGGTGAATCTCGAACAATCCGAGGTTGCATCGGTTGGCATCAATGAACGTTTACCTGGAGACGCTCTCTTTAGGCGGACATTTGGGAGGACTGGAGAAGTCGAACGGTCGCGGTGCTCAGCGATGCAGCAAAGGTTCGAAGCCATGCCAAGATGGACTTGTCAGCAGGCTGAGGCAAGCTATCGGCTTGTGGTTCCTGGGGACCGTCGACGGGGAAATAGAATTCTCGCAAATCTTCGAACTCGAGTCCGATGAAAGAAAGAGCGGAATAGCGGTCCATTCAGGATGTTGTCGTGGGCTGTTGCGCGTTTCGAGGTGCAAAGCTGATGGGTTTGGCCACGATGATGGTTGGGAAGATGGGAGAAGGCTAGAAGGAGGAGCATCGTGGTTGCGGCATCGCAGCTTCCTGTCCTGATTAGAGCGATGGCTGCCATGATGGTTGCTTATTCTGTGGTTATGATACGGTTCAAGGAAACAGCAAACGATATGCGGCAAGGGGCAGAACAAACATGTTAGAAGATGGTTGACATTGAGAGGAATTTCACTCGATTGGGCATGCACTGTAATCTGCATTTTTACAAACGCGGGGATGAGTAAGGTATGAAAGAGAGCAAAGCTTAGAGGGCCAAGGAACTAAAGGTCGATGAGCATGATAGTGAAGTGATGTCTTACTTTCATCCTAATCGGATGGTTCTCGTCGAAGTAAGTCATGGCGACAGTAGATGAAGTGACCGGAAGACTCGGAGGATGTGCCGAGGAGTGTGGTTGCTTAGCCAAGGGCTGATACGAAGGGATCGGAGGGGCGAGGATGCTGGGACGTCCTGAGATGGTGAAGGATGTGGTGGTGATGGTGATGGTGATGGTGATGGTGA